>RJWM01005034.1:38824-95716 GCA_004363535.1 Dasyprocta punctata | reverse complement strand
CTTCACAAACATCCTTGCCTTCCTTTAGACAAAATGAGGATGTTTACAAAGTAAGACCCCTGGCTCCCTCCCAAGTCTTTCAGTTAAACTTCTGGCCTTCTCAAATTGTAACAATGACCAGGTAACTGTGCTCCACATCCCAGGATGTAGAGCTGCTGAGTTACTTAATTAAGCTACTAGACTTCTCAAGTTGACACAACGTATAAACTCCAACAAGCTGCATACAAAGTCAGTACTCAAAAATCAATAGCATTCCTGTACACAAACAAGAAACTCACTGAGAGAGAAGTAAGGGAAACCACAACCTTCACTGCAGCATCCAAGAAAATGAAATACTGAGGAATTCATCTAACAAAGGAAGTGAAAGATCTATACAGTGAAAATTACATTACTCTGAAAAAAGAAATCGAAAAGGATTTCAGAAAATGGAAAGACATTCCCTGTTTATGGATAGGAACAATGAACCTTGTGAAAATGGCCATTCTCCCAAAATTGTTACACAGATTTAATGGAATTCCAATCAAAACACTCTTTCCATACCTCACAGATTTAAAGAAATTGTTCCTAAAATTCATTGGAACCAGAGATTCCTAGAATAGCAAAGGCAATTCTGGGCAACAAAGGTAGGGCATGAGGCATCACAGTCCCCAAGTTGAAATTATACTACAAAGCTACTGCGATAATATCATCATTGTACTGGAATAAAAACAGAAGTGAAGATCAATGGAATAGACTAGAAGATACATCCACAACTACAAACACACTCAGCCACCTTAGCCTTGACAAAGGGACCAAACATATTCGCAAGAAGAAGGATAGCTGCTTTAATAAGTGGTACTGGAAAAACTGGCTTTCCATAAGCTTAAAACTAAAACTAGACCCATATCTATCATCATGCACTAAACTAAAGTCAAAATGGAACAAAGATCTAAACATTAAAACAGAAACACTAAATCTGCTGGAAAACAAATTAGGTAGAAATCTTGATGATATAGGAGTAGAGAGTTCATGACTAAAAATCCAAATGCACAGGAAATACTTCCAAGAATCAACAACTGGGATCTCATCTTATTAAACAGTTTTTGCATGTCACAGGAAATATCCAACAGCATGAAAAGAAAACTCATGAATTGGGAAAAAATCTTAGTCAACTGTCCCTCAGACAAAGGACTTCTATCTAGAACATAAAAAGAATTATAAAAAATCAAGCTCCCAAAATTCAAAGACCAAATCCAAAAATGGGCATCTGAGATAATACACACTTCTCAGATGAAGGAATACAAATGGCAAATAAATGTATAAAAAAAATGTTCAGTATCATTTGTCCTTTGAGCAAGGCAAATTGAAACAACACTGAGATTTCATCTCATTCCAGAAAGAATGGCCAAGGTCAAGAAATCAACCAATAACAAATGCTGGATGGGCTGTGGGGAAAAAGGAACTCTTCTCCACTGTTTGTGGGAGTGTAGACTGGTGCAACCACTGTGGAAATCAGTCTGGAGTTTCCTCAAAAAGCTGGGATTGAAAGTCCCATTTGACCCAGCTATTCCACTTCTGGGCATATTTCCTGAAGAACTGAAAACATCATACCACAGTAATATATGTGCACCCATGTTTATAGCAGCACAATTTGTAATAGCTAAAACTTGGAAACAACCCAAAAGCTCATCAACTGAGGAATGAATAAAAAAGATGTGGTATTTTTATACAATGAAATACAACTCAGCTATAAAAGCAAACTGCATTGAGGCTTTTATAGGTAAATGAATGTAATTTGAGACCACACTCATAAGTGAAATAAATCAAGCTCACATATGTAAATACCATATTGTCTCCCTAGTGTAAGAAACTGAAAGAGTAAGATACAAAATTGTCAATAAATATTGTGAAAGAGTAAGAAACTGCTCAAAGAGGAAAAAATAACTCAGGGAAAGGGAGAAAAGAAGAAAGAGACAAGAAAAAAGATATAAATTTGTATATATACATTTAAGATTACTAAGATGATTGTACTACTAATTCCATTAGTTCTCAGAACAAAACAGTTAACATTCATAGGATTAGATCAATATTGCATATCTGTATCTGGTAATCTAAGCAACACTTTTGAAGATAACAATATACAATATTATAAATTGTTAAATTCCTATCATCTTGTTTTGAAAACCTATACTGTTACTGTTTCAGGTTTGTTGTTGTTTGTTGATCTCTTTTGCTTTTTGTTTTTCTTTTCTGTGTCGTTTTGTACCTTAAAAAAAACACAAAATTACACAGTTGTATGCCAATAAATTATATAAAGGATATGAAATCAGATAATTCCCAGAAATATGTGAACTACCAAAACTGGCTAAAAAAAAAAAAAACAGAAATTACCAGCAGGATTATATTAAATTTGAGTCCGTAATCAAAAGACTCCGATCAAAAGCAGGCAAGGCCAGATGTCTTCCCTCCTGGATTGTACAAAACATTTTTTTAAATGATAGTATTAATTATTTTCAAACTCTCAGAAAATAAAAGAGAGGTAACACTTCCACCTCATCCTATTAGGTCAATATTACCCAAACAAGGCAAGTAAAGAAATCACAAAAAGAAAATTACAGATGAACTTCCATGATGACTTCAAAGTAAAAAAAAATTAGCACATTAAAAGGATTATATTCCATGATGAAGTGGAATTTTCCCCAGGACTGCAGTTAGTTCACAATCCCTATTTAAATTCCAGTAAGTCTTTTCTTGAAGAAATGGAAAAGTCAGTCCTCAAATTCATACAGAATCCTAAGAGGTACAAATAGTCAAAAACAATTTTTAAAAAGAAGAAATTGAAGGAATTCAAACTTCCCAACTTCAAAAGTAAAGTTACACAATTGTATGCCAATAAATTATATAATCAACATGAAAGAAAATAATTCCCAGATATATGCAAATTATATAACCTGACTCAAAAAGAAATAGGAATTATTAGTGGGACTACAAAGTTATAGCAATTAAAATAGTCTGGTACTTTCATAAGGACAAACAAATACCCTACTAAAAAAAAAAAAAAAGCTCCACAAAGAATAGTATATCTATGACCAATTGATTTTCAGCAGTATTACTAAAGTGATTAGTGGGAAGAATCTCTTCAACAAATAATGCTGGAATACTGTATTACTGAATGAAATTGAATCTATATCTCACATCATATAAAAATTGTTCTAAAGTGATCCAATGAATTAAATTTTTTTCAGTGTTAAAACTAAAAACAAACAAACAAAACAAAACAAAAGCCTTAGGAGAAAATACAGTTCTAAATTATCATGACTTTTGGTTTGCAATGATTGTTTAGGAAATGGATTTTAAACTACAATAACAAAAACACAAGCAAACAAAAAACAAAAAATTCATGCCATATAGATAAATTGAAGGCCTCAAAAAATTATAAAATTTTATCACAAAGAACATTACCAGAAGGCACAAAAACAATCTATGAAATGAGAGAAAATACTTAGAAATCATAAGGTCTTAAAACCCAAAATATACAATGAATTATAATTCAACCACAAAAACAAAAAACAACAAAACAACTCAATTTTAAATGGTAGGAAAAGGATATGAACAAGTATTTCTTCAAAGGATTTCTATGAATACAGGACAAAAAGATGCCCATTATCATTAGTCATTAGGAAAATGCAAATAAAACCTGCAATGAAATACCACAACATACCAACTGGAATAAAACAAGCAAACAATAAAACACCAATAAAAACAAACAACCAAACAAATAAACAAGGGAATAAACTTCAATCAATATTTGGAGAAATCAAAGCTCTTGTATAAACCTGATGGGAAAGTAAAATGGGTCAACAACTGTGAGAAGTAGCCTGGAAATTCACAAAAGTATTAAATATAGAATTAATACATTTTCCAGGAATTTCATTCCCAAGTATATCCCAAACAATTAAAATTAGAGATTTAAATAGTATGTGAATTCATTGCAATGCTAGTCACAATGGCCAAAAAAAATTAAAGAAAAAAAGTAACTCACATGTTCATCCACAAAGAAACAAAAAATATTTTATGTGTACATAAAGAAATGTTTAGCAGTTTCTGTTGGGATGATGAAAAAACAGAAACAGAATAATAATTGGATAACATCATGAATATACAAATGCCACTGAATTGCACCTGTAAAATAGTTAAAATGCCAATATATACATTATATATGGTATATTATTATATTTTATTGTATATTATATTATCATAATATATTATATTATATGTTTTATTATTATGCTATATTATCTATAAAAATAGATAGATAACATAGTGTAAAACAGTCCCTGTGATGAGGCAAGAATATTGATACTTATTCATAGAAATGTAATTTATACTTTTGCTGGACAACTCATCGGGTTCAAAATTTAAAATAGTTGTGGATGGAACAATGTATGTTACTTTTAGATCCTCAAACATACCAGTTTTTTATACTGGAGAAGCACAGTCCTATATGAAAAGTTTGGTGATCTATCACAACTTCTTCCTATGTAGTAGTTCAAGTTGGTGGTAGTCAAGAAAGAGGGATGGTATTAAGTGAAAAAAGTCTCTTTTAATTACTCAAAATTTTATGCCACAAATGGAATGTCACAGAACTTGCTTTTTATCTTTTGTCTCATTGCATTTCTGGAATAAGGATATTCTATAATCCCCTGCTGGACAAAATATGCAAGTTACACCAGAATAACAGCGCGATGAAACTGAAAACCAAGAATTTTTATTTTATTTTGTTTTCTGTTCTCTTTTTCCAGCATAAAATACTTGGAAATGGCAAAGATATTCATATAGCTACTTGGCTGGTTATACAGAGAATTTTCACTAATTCCTCTCCTGTACCTTAGTAAATTGGTACAAGAAGAGAAAAATTATTTGTAGCACAATAGAGAACCCAAGCTAAAAGTTCAGGAGAAATGGTGGTAAATAGAGAATAAAGAAACTGGGATTGAAGAGAACAAATATCTTCTGAGGAGGAAAAAAAAGGTGGGAAGAGTGGAAAGATTTAGAAAGCCCATGATCAGGAAGTGCTGGGGACCACAAATTCACAGTGTCTGGGTTTGTGTATTTTCCTATGAGATGAAAGAAAGGGTTAGGATTATTGGCACCATCCATCCGAGATTTCCCACTCACTCTTCTTAGTGCAAGATCACCTATGCTTTGAGCCATCTCAGGATTATACTCAAGGTCAAGATACTTCTCTGAAATTAACATAATCTGCTACTTAGAAAACTCTTTGAACCACTCCCAAGACCCTGCTGAGTTTCCTGTGTTTTCCACTGTAATCCCTTCCTTGACTGAAAAAATAAATACAGGAGCTTCCTAGAAACAGGTCTTGTTTTAGCCCTCAGAGTCTCGAACTCTGTAGAAGGGTTTTGATCCTCCTGGAGTCCTAAAATCATACCACTTATCTCATTTATTTTAACCTTTGCCATACACTCGTTTGGGAGATTGGGGATCTAGGCCAGGTCCCTGAAAAGGAAGGTTATTTTGTTACAGGCAACTGAGTTAGTTAAAAATATTATAGGCAGTCAGACAGGGGTGGGCCCTCAAAGGAGCCAGTACAGAGGACCAGAGGTCTTGTGACCTTGGAAGAGAAACACACCTCTTGCTGTGGGCCAGATCTCAAAACAGAAGGCAAAACAAATGCAACCACACCCTAAGTATAAACTTTAGGGTTTAGGTATACATCATCTTGAGAAGCCAGGAATTACCATCCCAATCCCCTACAGAAAGTCACTCATCCATAAGAATGCTCGCTTACTACATGACTCACTTCCCCGTTTGTCCCTGATTTGGTCAATATTACCTAAACAATTAATCTTATTGGTTGACCACAGGTCTGTCCCACCTCAAAACCGTCTACCTTGTGAATTCCCAGTTTTCCCCATCATGGGTTTACTCTATAAAAGTCACTAGAAAAGACAGAGTCTTTGGCAACCCACTCGGGACCCCGTCTGTCTCTCTCTCAAACAGAAGCTTTCTTTCTATCAATAAATATTTCTGTTCTTAGCCTCCATTGTTCCTAAAATTCATTCTTTGATTTTAGAGAACAAGAACTCGTCCTGGACATATAGTAGGTCGGGAGTTTCGTTCACCTATATCAATTTGAATAGCTCAAAAGAGTCAAGAAGAAAAACCTTTAAAGTCAATCTATTGTAGGACAATGCCAGTATTTACAGATTTAATTATTTATATCTTTTTTTTGAATGCAGATCTTCTAAAAGTGATTTTAAAGCAAAAACCATTTATTCAGTTGACAGCACAGTGAATTAGCAGCTTGGTCTTGACTTGGCTGGATGGTTTCACCATCTTCATATATATTTACTCCTGCATCTGTGTTCAGGTACCAGATCACAGTGAGCTCAAATGGTCATTTTCCTACAGCATAGCTCTTGATGTTTCACGTAACAGTAGTGCAACATCCCAATAAGACAAACAGAGAATTAACAGAGAATTTAAATTCTCTTGAAATTTGGGAACCAAGAAAAAGGTGAAGCAAGGTCCAAGTTCAGCGCAGAGTGAAAGGACTGGGAAATAGATTTTTCTTCTTATTGAGAGAAATTGAAAAATCACATTACAAAAGAGGTGTTAATACAGAAGAAAAATAACTATTGTTCTTTTTGCAATCAGTCTAATACCCCATTCAATCAGTCAATCAAGAAGTAGGAATGGAGTTTGTACCCTGGAGCCATAAATGTGCTAAAAACTGTGATAAAAAGACCATCGTTTTGATCTTTGTTTGTCAGTGTCTACAATCATGTGCCTGTGTAAAAAAAAATATTTTGATATTTACAGAAAGTACCAGTACTCCACTTTCACTTAATTTATACAAAACAGCTAAGGCCTTGGATTTCAAGATTCAAATTCAACAGTTTTATTTTTGCTTCTTAGTGGATCAGAGACTATTGGGAGACACAGATGTAAAATAATGTCTGAGAAAAACTGGTGATAAAGAGTCTAAAATGGTAATAAACTGGTCTAAGACCGTGTTTATAGCTTACAATTCTACCAAAACACTCATGTGTGTGTGAAATTAGATACCTTATTGCCACATTTTTTCTACTTGCAATTTTTCCTTGCCTTCTGCAATAGAAAGAAACGTTGCGTGCTTTATATTTACCTCTCAATAGTAGATGCTCCAAAATTGAAATTGGGATGATGCACTGTTTCCGGCTGTTGCTTCATGCCAGAAAATATATTTTTCCTCCAGACTTGTTTTTGGTGTAAAATTGAATTCTGGCGCAGTCTTGATTCTTATTGACAAGCTTCCTTGTTTACTGTTGTTCAACCTTAAGATGTTGCCTCGTTAAATACTGAAAGGTTAACAACGGAACCCTGTTTGCCTTAAGTAAATCATACTCAATTTTCTGGAGCTCATTGCAAACAATCTGCTCCTAAAGTGCTAATTAGGGCTGAGAATATAAAATGTGAGTCTGGACAGCACTGTCTGCATAGTCTCAATTACATGCTTCTTTTTCTCCTTCAAATCAACAGTCATTCTGTGTAAGTCAATAGTATTTCTTTCTCAGAAAGAAAATGCATGCAAAAAGTGGGGATTCATACACTGTGCCATTCTGATGGCAATAATGACTAAAAAGGCAGAATGTATACCATGAAATACACTAAAAAACTTGTCTGCTTTCTGCAACAATGATAATTATTACTTGTAAGTTCTTAAAGGTATGGAAAGGGGAATTTATTTTATCAGGAACTGCAGAGTTTCTAAATGTTCCTCTGTGTGTGTGTGTGTCTCTCTCTCTCTTTCTCTTGGTATGTGTGAAGAAGGAGGTTGGAGGAGTTTCTTAGTTACTTTCTTGTTGCTGAGACACTATACCCAGTATCCCAAAATTAATGAAGGAGAGGTTTATTTTGGCTCAAGTTTGTAGAAGTTTTACTTCATCTTTTCCTGGCTCCAAAGTTGAGTGGCAGAGCAGAGAGATATGGCAGTGGGAAGTAGACAGAATGATTAAGGGAAGAGAGAGGGAAATACAGCTTTCCAGGCCATGTCCCCAGTGACCCACCTCCTCTGACCCGGCCTCATCTTCCAACATCACATTTAGCTATTAACTAAATCTGCTGATACACATGATCCAATCACTTCCCCAAAGTCCTACTGTGCTAGTTACTTTTTGTCTTGTTGCTGAGATGAAATACCTGATGCCCAAAATTAAGGAAGGAAAGATTTATTTAGCTCACAGTTTGTAAGGATTTCATTCTGTAAACATCTGGCTCCAAGGCATGGTGACGTGGCAGAGGAGCAACACTTCAAGGCTGCAGAAGACAGCAAAAACAACAAGAGTAAAAGGTGGGGAGACTCTTTTCCTCCCTTATAAAGTAAACAGGTCACCTGCCCTCAGTAGTACTCACACCATCTCCCTCCTATTTCACAGGTTCAGGATATTTACAGAATAAGGACCCTGGCCCCTGCTAAGTCACTTAGTTAAACTAAGAGATTTAGGGGGACCTTTAGCTATACATCATATCATGGTGGTGGTGGCATGTTTTGGAAGATAAGAAGGAAGGAAGGGACTTGTCAGTAGAAAAAGTAGTTCTTATCGCATGTTTCAGATTTTCTGAAATAACAAAGCATCCAGATAAATTGGTTTCACATGTTTTCTTTGTTCTCATATGTTCAGAGTGGGTAATTCTGTATATCTAATCTTGGCATAGGTAATATAAACTAAGACCATTCACAGACATGGTCAGGTGGAGCTTTGGTTGTGTATTGCTTGGGTTTAGCTGGAAGGGCTCATTTCTAGTCCATATAGCCCTTTGGCTTCCCACAGAAAAGCCCCAGATTATTGGCACAGTGGCTCAGCAGGGTCTCAAAGGAGTGAATGGAAGAATATAAGGCCTCTTGACCTAGAGTTGGACTTGGTACAACATCTCATCTACCACATTCTAATGATCAAGGAAGTCTCAGAACAATCCCAGATTTAAACAGTAGGGGAGCAAACTTCGTCTACTGAGAAGTTACAAAGTCACTAAGAAAGTACATAGATTAAGAAGAGATGGAGAATTCGTACCACGTTTATAATCCATCACAAGTCATAGAAGCAAAATCTTTGTCATAAACAAAATGTCACAATAAGCCAAATCATGCACTTAATTAGTTTCTAAGAATGCATTTTGTGACTTTGTTGGAGTATGAACTAGACTAGAAAAATGTTCCTTCATTTTCTCCAATCTGTCCTTGTTTTCTGGGTTTGGGAAGACCTTTGATAAATTCTTTAGTGCACCAAATTACTCACAGATTTGATTAGGTGTGAGTAAAGGATAGATTCTTTATCCTACAACATTCAATAATAAAACATCTTTGGCTACCATCAGTCATAGATACAGTTCAGGAAGTCAGGTAAGGACAATTATGTGAGATAATGCATGTGAGTTTGTAAATTCTTAGACAGGATTGATTCTGTGCCCCTACACTACAGTGCTATATAAAGACAGCCTAAGATCCTGGAGAATTTTGTTCTACAGATTCCAAAAGAATGTGTAAAAACAGCCAAAAAGCTGGTATCGTTGAATAACTTTGACAGATCCTCAGAAATTGAGAAAGCCCAAAAGATTACATTAATGTTTGAATTTACAAAAAAGGAAAAGAATTTTGTTCATGATAAGATTTGAAAAAAAAAATCATAGCAGAGTGTGGGGTTATAGGATACCAGTTTAAATTCTAAAATGGTGTGATTAATTAGTTTTAATTCTGGGTTAGATGGACTACACTGCAAGCACCTAAACTCTGAGAGAGAAGAAACTACATCGACAATATGAGTATCTGTAATGCCAAGAAAATGAGGTGAACCACTACTACTACTACCTCCTCTTCCTCCTCCTGCTCCTGCTCTACCTTCTCCCTCCCTTCCTCCCTCCCTTGTTCTTTCCCTCCCTCTGTTTTCCTGTCTTCTCAACTCTTGGTCATGGAAGCTGCTGAAGTCATAAGAACTTCATGAAATAGCACAGAAGAGAGCCCACAAAATCAGGAAACACCAAGATCATAGTAAGTCAGAGGCTTTGAAAAGCAAAATCATGACGTTAAACACACCTAGGATCAACACAAACTTCACATGTGTAAATAGAACCCTAATGAAAAATAAACCAAAGACTCTGAAAACTGGACCAAGGTAACAACCCCTAGGTTCCAGACTAGCAACCGTGGGCACAGACATGGAACATATCTAAGCAGGCTTGCAAAGGAAACTAACAGTGAATTTGTACCCACAGAAGGTTGATCCAAATTTGCGGTTTGACTCTAACCAGATACATCATCCATTTAAAAATTATAATTCAAAATTAAACTCATACTTTAATGAAATAATATTCAAAAGTCCAGAATATAATTTAAAACAACTTGCCATAGGAAGAATTAAGGAAAAAATCCTTTAAAATTTCCCAAATAAATATTAGTAAGCCTTCTTTAAATAGATAGAAATATAGATCATTTTCCAAAAAATAAAATTATAAATCAGAACCAAACATAAATTTTAGAACTTAAAAAATTATAGATTAACTCAAAGAAAGAAAAGAAAGCTTACTGAATGAAGTCAACCACATAATAGAAATGATAGAGGAGATTGAAAAAAGTCTGCCAGGTTCTAAAGAATTTTGATTCACTGGTTAAGCAGTCATGTCACTGGTAGCCCAGAAGGAGGAAAATGCCAGACACAGATCAAGGTCCCTTTAACCGAGTCCAAAGGGTTGTATTGTTCATTTCTTTATGTCACCCTCCAACTCACTATACTAGATATTGAAGATCTACTTTTATAGTTGAAGAAACTGAGGTTCAGAAAGATGAACTAGTTTAGAGTTCAAGGCACAAATAAAAATTCAGATGTAGCTCTTCACAATTTCAACACTTCTACCTTATTTTTTTTTTTGAAAAGTAGGACTTTATTGTAACACAACATTAGATTTATATTTTAGTAATTGGATATTTTGTGTAAATTCCCTGTCACTTTTAGCAAATTAAAGTAGGAACATTTCTGGAGCATGGCTACAGTGGCCATGCTCCAGAACCCCACTCAGGCTCAGTTTGGAGGACAGGCTTTAGGTCAGGGCAGTATCTGCTCATCAGCATCATCCTACAGCAGTGAGTTACAGGCTGCGTTCTCAGGACCAGAGGTCTTTACTAACTACATTTGAGTATAAATTTGGGAAACCTCAGAGGAGAACGTCTGCTTTTGCCTTCCTAGAACTTTGAGCCAAGAGTCAATTGAAGTGCTCTGCTGGGCAGATGACAAAAAGGCTTTTGTGAAATAAATCTTTAAACTTTTCTCTGCCTGAGAATTATTTCCACAAGACCCTCCAGAGTAGAATAATGCTGTCCAAATAACATGCCCCATCTACTACCTCCAGGAAACCAGCCCACAGAGCAATATCAGATGACTTTGCCCATACCTCGCACTGAAAAGCTCCATGTTATTTGCTTTGTTCATTTTCTTGATTGCAAAGTAAAATATGCCATGAATGCATTATTTTAAAAATGCTTAAAGAAAAAGAAAATTGTTTATCCTACTACCAATCGAGTATATTTCTTTTCAGTCCTTCTGTACAAAATTGTACCAAATTGTGGTTATATGATATAATATTTCTTATCTTAACTATTTAACATATATTTTAACATATGCTTACACCTTTAAATAGTCCTTTGAGTAGAATTTTTTTCTATTTGACAATATCTCATCATATGAACACATGTTAATTTACCTTGCATTTTTTATTGATTACTCATGGTTCAGTACTAATATTCTGCTATTAAAATAGCAGAATAATAGTGTTCATACTACTATGTGACTCTTTCTTTACAGTATATCGTAGTGATATTCTGCTGCAAGGAGGATTACTTGGTTTGTTAACATCTACCACTGAACTGAGTTCCAATTTAAAAGCCAACAAGTATGCTACGTGAGCATAAATATTTTCCTCAATTCTGACTAAGGATAAACATTGTAGGGTGGCATGCTGTTTTCACATTTTTGTGTTTTTCTATTTCCTGTTATTATTTTTTTTAATTTCCATTTTACTCAGAATAAGTAGTATTTACAATAATATTATGAGTATATTCACAAAATAATGACCTACTATTTAGTACAATTTATGTTGAACTTCAGGGTTTTTTTTGTTTTTGTTTTTTTTGTTCTTTTTGTTTTTTTTTTGTGGCACCAGGGATTGAACTCATAACCTCACACTTGCCAGACAGGCGCTTAAGCCACTGAACCAAACTCCAAGGCCTAGGTTTTTGAAGAAGGGTCACACTATGTAGCTCAGGTTGGCCTTGTGCTCACATTGTAGCCCAAGCTGGCCTCGAACTCACAACGCTCCTCCTACCTCAGCTCCCAAGTGCTGGGATTAAAGGCGTGCACCACCATGCCCGGCATATTGTTTCATTCTTCTATTAAAACCATCTTCCAATTGAGTAGTTGTTAACAGAGCTTTAGACAGTGAAATCTCTCACTTCATCTTTTGATCATCTACTTCCCACTTGAACTCTTCCAAAAGGTGTTTATGCACATACAAGCAAAATCAACTTATCCTTATTTATCATTCTTTTGCTATTATTGTCACTATTTCACTCAATGCCCTTGTACCGAAGATATTTGACATGTGTATAAGTAAAATAATTTAATAAACAATGCATGAGATTACTTGTTTTCATATATCTTTGTTACCACAGTTTGTTACAAAAATTCTAAAAGCATTTTTTCTAGTATAGTGAGTTAGAAGTGTTATTTTCTTGCAGTTCTCATTTGCAGTTCTCTTATCATAACAGATGCCTAGTATCTTTTCATATATTTAAAAGCCATTTTTATCTCATTTTGGTAATATTAAATATTTATTCAAATGTACTTTGAGTTGGGTAGTTCTTTTTGCTTACTGATTTCTAAGAGCTGTTTGTATACTCACAGATTTATATCTTGCTTATAATGTGAACTGCAAATACATTTTTTAACTTGACACCTATCTGTTGACCTTGTTTGGGATGTTTTATTTTTAAAGTCAATTTAATCAGCCATTTCTGTGTTGACTTTTGATTTATGAGTAACAGTTAGAGAAGACTTTGTCATTCTGAAATTATAAAATAATACTACATTTATATCTAACAGCTTTGGGGTTTCATCTTTGTGTGTTTTTGAATCTTTATTAAAGTCTAAAATATATACATAAATTTATGTAAATAAAAAATGTAAAATGGTTTGAAATTTCAAAACTGAATACATCAATGTAGTCACATCAAGAGACAATCTTAACAAGACATCAGAAACTCCTGTGTGAGTACTTTCAGTAATAGGCACCAACTGTCAAGAGGTTAAATACTAGCTTGGCTTCTGAGACTACAGTTGCAACTTCTTGCAGAACTTCTTCCACTTTTCATGTCCAGACTACCTAGGCAATTTCTGATACTGCACAATTGGTTTTCAAACATGATAATCAGAATAATTATTCAAATTGCCAATAGAAGCGACCTTGTACCCACAAAGGACACTGGACAATTTATACTGAGGATCTGTGAATGAAGTAAGCCTTAACAAATATGCACATTATGAAGAAAGAAAGTAAATCATACTAAAAATTAAAATAAAATTCAAAGAAACTGCTTCCTCCACCTATGCAAGACAATATTAATTATTGTGGAATGTGTGTTTTCTAGATCTTTTTCTCTAATAAATAGAAACCTCATTCTTTCTTAATACCTGATGTCACAAATAATCTAAAACCCTTAACAATGCATTTTTTAATATCCATGTAACATACACACCAGAATTTAGATAGACTTAATGATAAGACTTTTAAGATAAGGATAATTCATAAATCCAAAGGCCAGAAAATGAATTCTGAGGAAAATGAATGTAAGTCATTGCCAATCATGTAAAGTAAGGAAAACAAGCAATTAGAAAGTCACAAATAAATGAAGGAACCAAACAATAAGTATTAAAAAAGATCAAAGAGTTGATCTTGGGCACCTACAAAGGAAGTAGATATATTTTGTCAAGAAACATAATGCAAAATAGCTTGATGAAACAAAAATGATGGTATATTTTAGCACATATTATTTCTCTGGGTAAACTGGAATGGTTAAAATTTGTAGAATAGAGATTCAGGATGATGAGCAAGTTTGAAGTGCAAAACTAGAGAAGGACAGCCTTTGAAAAATTCAACAAGAGAGGGAAATTTTACTTTTATTGTATTGACAGCTCTATCCCAAAGTTGACTATAACTTTCCAATACTGAAGTCCCTTTTCTCTATTCTTTTTAGTGCTGACCTTTATCTCCCTCTAGCTTGTGCTTGCTATTGATCACTGTTCTTGAAAACTTTGCCACCCTTTGACTTCTGTAAAACTACAGTTTTCAATTCTCTCATCTCTTTGGTTGCATCCTTCTCTGTGTTTTGGCCCCTTCTCAATGGTAGGACCTGTGTCCAGAGTTTACCAAGGAAGCAATCTGAGGAGAAGGAGTAAAGACAAGTGAGAGTGAAAGAAGGAGTAAAAGTCATGTTATTTAGTTTAGAGCTGTAAACTTCTGGGGCTCAAAATCCATTGATATCATTCAATTTCTAGGGGAACACCTACAATATTATCTTTACTTGTTTCTCCCAAAAGTAGAGTTAAAGGCAATGATTTGTGGGCAAAAAATTTTATTTTGGAGTTATTCTGGGATATATTAGTTAGGGGCCTAAAAGACTGAGGGTAACAAAATTTTCTCTGTAACTCTAAGGTACATGAAATTCACTGCTCAATTTCCACTCACTGATTGACCAAATATTTTACTATCAGTCCATCTTTATAAATATTTGTGGAGGGTCACTCCTGGGATCACTAACTCCAAGCACATCAAGACTATTCGCATATGCTTGGTTCATGACTGCATCTGAAGTGCTGAGAAACTTGGCATGAAAACAGAAAAAATGTTGAACGTACTAAGGATAAAATGTCTCAATGTAAGCCATAAAACCCCACAAGGAACTGTGTACTACGGGACATCCAAACTCAGAGATGAGTCTGAGAGAAAGTGAATCAAGAAGGGCCCTAGAGGTGTCTGGGAATATCTACCTTGTCTACACTCCTTCCTTCGTTCACCAGACTATCAAGAGTGTTAAGGCTGGGGATTCTACCCATGTGCCTGACTCACCTCCATTCCAGACAGAATCATTCAATTAAGCATTTTTGTATTGCTCTAATTGGGATGCATATTTAATAAAGATATAATTAAAGTTTTTCAGGAAAGCCACCCTAACATACATTGATCTTCTGAAAGCTGGTGTGATTGAACTAAATTATCTTGGGAATAGAAAGAAAATGTTTCTTTAAAAATTATTATGAAGACTTGCTCACCTGCTCATTTGGTCTTCCTGGCTTTGGAAGGTAACACACAACTTCCAGGAGTAAACCATCAGGTTGCAGTCATTTTCCATAGGAAAAGTATTGAAAGTCATTAGCAGACAATATTCACATCAGTAGATGTGTGCAGCAGCTTTCTTTGGGGATCTGGTATTTTCCCTGATAAAATTTCACATGAGAAATTGAAATGCCTTCAGTTAAATGCCTCAGAAATTCCTGACTGTATCCATAATATTGCAACCCTTAGGCAAAAGACGTGGCAGCTGGACTATTTGGAACTCACTAATGCTTCTCAGATTTCTTCCTCTATCCTCCTGTTGGGATTCTTCAAGGTACTCCAAACATCTGTGCTATCTGACTCAGGCCACTGGAAGCCATATTAATCATTATTCCTGAAAAATAAAAATAACATCTCAAATTAGGTGGAAAAAGTCTTTCTAGGTAAAAACAGAATGGTTCTGAGATCACCTAAGATGCTTGGTATCTAGACATCAGAAGAAGAAACAAAGATTCATAGTGGAGCTGAACCACAATCTCAAAAGAGATGACCAACAGAAGCTAATGAAAGGGAAGAACTACCTAGAACTCTCTTTTCAAAAGAGTGTATCACAAGTCTGGTTCCATTTCAATGAAACTGGGACAAATCCAACATACTAAACACATCACTGGCAGCACTAGGCGGGCTTATTTAGCTCTTATCCTACCAAGGTTGCTCACAAAAATGGAGGTAGGCACAGGTCATGATTCATGGAAATAAACCCCATATTAGGCAAGCTATGAAGTAGATTTATAATTTCTGTTTGTAGTCATTGCCATTCGATGAGAGAGGATTAAGGGGGAGAAGTAGAATGACAGTCATAGCTTACTTTGAAACCTCAAGCAAACTGGCTTCTCTACCAACTTTTCCATTCCAAATTATTCCAATTAATCTGAATGACAATCTTGGACTCTCTAGTCACCATTAGAGAGGCCAAAAATTGTTTCATGGCAACGAGATGATATTTGGTGAACAACTTTTAATCAATATCAATGCCTTTAATGAGAAAGGGCTTGACATCCAGCAAAGCAATGATATATGTATTAGTTTTTGGACTGAACATGCAGTTAGCACGAGGAAAAAATAAATACACCAACCTCCACTAATGCAGCTAATGAGCCACATCAAGGCTGGAAAGCTCAATTTACTAGCTCCAATATTCTCTTGCCAGTAGCTTTCGAACATTGAGATACTCCCACTATTCCTTAAGTGTTCTCTGATTATGGACTTTGGGGAGGTCTCTATTCTATCAGCATAGTTGATATCTTGATACAAATTATCATTCTCCCGATAAACTGTGCTCACAACCTGAAAGCATAGACTACAGTCATCATTTCTTACAGAGTGGCTCCTTCTTTGTCAAAGATATGTCTGTTTTTGTCGTTGTTTATTTTTGCTTATCACAACCTAGGTCTTTTTTACATTTTAGGGCAACTAGAATGGTTAGAGGCCCACATTAAGAATGCATAATTTGCCTGGTGATAAATTTTCCACCATCCATGGGGTGGGTACCTGCTCTTAAGAAAGATAAATATCAGATGTCTTCTCTCATATATGGAAGGGAGAGAGACAAGTAGAGAGGAAATTATTAGAAAAGAGAAGGGGAAAAAAGAAAAAGTGAGGAGGTAAAGATGGGAGTTGACAGGGATGAAAGTGATCTGAGAATGTAATATGCACATAAAAATCTGCAAAAATGAATCCCATAATTAAAATGCACTAAAAAAACTGCTGAACCTGGTAGCATATACCTATAACTCCAGAACTCTGAAAGCTAAGGCAAAAGGGTTTCTATGAGTTCAAGGCTGGCCTGGACAACATAGTAAGTCCTTGTCTTGAAAATTGAAAGGGGGGTAGTTCAGATTCCTTTTTAAAAGTATTTTCAAAATTATTATGCAAATTTCCTTTTGTTGCAAGAGTGGTGGTATGGCAGCGTTCTGAGTTTGGACAAATACATAAATTGTATAACCATCACTGCAATCAGGATACAGTATAGTTTCCTCACAAAAAAATTTCCTCATGATGACCATTTGAAGTCTCACCCTCTCTCTGCCCCACTTGCTGGCAACAATTGTTATATTTACTTTTCTCTGATAACTATGTCATTTACAGATATTATTTAATGAAATTATTCGGCATATAACTTTTTGAGTACGACTTCTTTCAGTTAACACAATGCGCTTGAAATTCATTTGTGTTGTAGTATATATGAGTTTATTTGCATTTCTGGTTTTGGTTTTGAATTTCTATTTGTTTGTTTTGATAATAGGATTCTATTGTATGAAACTATGAATGTTTGGCCATTCACCCAGTGAAGGAATTATGTGTTATTTCCATACTGTTAGATACAGTAAATATCTGTTAGATACAGTAAATATCTAAATCTAGATACAGTAAATATCTAAAAGTAGGATTATATAGTAAATATATATTTTACTTTATAAAAACTATTAAATAGTTTTACATGTGGCTGTGTCATGGTGCATTTCCACCAGAAAAGTAAGGAAATTTCAGTTGTTATCTCCAACACACTTATTTTTCAGATTTTGTTTGATTGGCTTTTTGTTTGTTCAAAGTTTACCTTTTGAATAGGTGCTCAATGGCTCTCATTGTGGCTTTCATTCACAATTTCTAAGGCCAAAGATGGAGTTTCTTTTCATGTTTTCTTTGCATGTTTCTATTTTTGTCATTACAGTGCCTGTAAACAAATCTTTACCCATTATTTTCACTAAATCTTTGTTCATTTTCTCTAAACTTATTATGGAGTTTTGAAATTTTATGAGCATTATGCATATCCTTTAAATACTTGTATCTTGTCTTTTCATCCTATTAACACAGTTTTTCACATAGCAAATATTTTAATTTTGATGAGGTTCAATATGTCATAATCTATAGATTGTGGATTTTGGTGGCAGATTTTAAGAATTTGTGGTCTAACTGAATACCATAAAATTTCTAAATTTATATACCTTCAGAATTTGTATGCAATCTGTGACCCATTTTGATCATTGTCTAAGAGGTGAAGTATACAACAATATCATATTTGTATAAATATACCTAATCATTTTAGTACCATTTGCTGAAAATTTTATCCTTTTCTCTATTGAATTTCCTTTGCATCTTGGTCAAAACTCAGTGGACAATATTTGTGTCAGTCCATGTATGAACTTGATATCCTGTTCCCTCAAGCTATCTGCCTAAATTTTTGCCAAAAGCACACAGATTTCACTATAATATTATTGACATTCAGTATTAATGTAAGTAAATGTGAGTCCTCAAATTTTCTTTTTCTCTTAAACTTATTTTGGCTATTTTATTTTTTGCTATACTCCATAATATCTGAAAATCCTTTTGTCAATGCCTAGTGAAATTTTTGTCTGGATTTTGTTAAATTTATAAATCAATTTGTGAAGAACTGACATCTCAAAAATACTAAACTTAGCCGGGCGTGGTGGTGCACGCCTTTAATCTCAGCACTTGGGAGGCTGAAGTAGGAGCAGCGTTGTGAGTTCGAGGCCGGCTTGGGCTACAACGCGAGCTCAAGGCCGGGCTGAGCTACACAGTGCGACCCTGCCTCAAAACACCAGGGCCGGGAGTTTGGCTCAGCGGCTTACGCGCCTGTCAGGCAGGGGCGACATTGTGAGTTCAATACCCGGTGCCGCAAAAAAAAAAAAAAAACTAAACTTATAGGTTAGTGATGTAGCTCAGTGGTAGAGCACTTGTCTACACGATGCACTGGATTTGATCCCCAGCACCAGTGAAAGAATTATAGGTTTGATCCCCAGCACCACCCGAAGAAAGACACGATATTTCACTTCCACTCATTCATTATCTTCTTTGATTTCCTCCCTCGGCATTAATTATTCAGCACATAGATCCTGTACATATTTTATAAAGTTCATATCTAAGTATTTTAATTACAGGGAAAATGATTTGAAGCACTAGTATTTCTCAAATTTCAATTTCCACTTTTTGATCTCTATTACACACAAGCATGATTTTTTGTCTACTACCCAGGTATCTTGTGGCATTGCTAAAATTACTACTTCTAGAATTTTTTCTCAAGATGCTTTGAACATTTTTACATAAAAATCATGTAGTCTTAGAATAGAGACAATTTTATTTATTTCCAAGAATATCTTTTTACCTTTTTATTCAACATATTACACTGGCTAAACATACAATATAATAGCAAATAGGAGAAGCAAGAGAAGACATTAAGTATGATGCTAAGAAAAAGTAAGTAGAAAGTTTTTTGCAAATGTCTTTATGAGGATAACGAAGGACCATTCTATTTCTAGTTTGTTGAGCGACTTTATCATTTTAGGTAAATGACTTTTGATGAAAATCTTTTCTGCATCTCATGATATGATTATTATTCTTAATTTTAGATAATTTATATAGCTGATTACATTGATCAATTTATAAATATTAAACAAAACTTTCATTTTTATAGAAAATTCAATGAATTCTGTTGTACTAGTTTTTTTCATAAACTGTAGATTTGATTTGCTAATATGTTGCTGAGGACTTTTAGATCTATGTTCATGACAGATACTGGTCATGTTTTCTTTTCTGTATATATATTTTTTTCTGTTTTGGTAACAAGATAATTCTGACCTCCTAAAATGAATTACAAAGTGTTCTTTTCAACTTTCTGGAAGAAATTGTGTAGAAATGATATTATTTTTTTCTTTAAAAGTTTGGCAGAATTTGCCAGTGAACTGTACTTTCCTTTGTTGGAAGATTTTCAACTTTGATCTCAGTAACGATAAAATACATAGAACAATTCAGGTTATCTGTGCATTACATGAGTTTCAATAGGCTGTATCCTTCAAGGAATTTATATGTTTTATCTGGACTATTGTCTACACAGGCACTGAGTCATCATCAATAAGGAAATACTATATAAAACAGTTATGTTTAGAGTGAAATTGTTTAATGATTCAACATATGTCTAAGAGAAAGGTTCATATACACACTAGAAAAATGTCTGTGTTGCTCTTATTGGATAGAATGTTTTGTGCAGGTCACTTGGGTCAACTTGGTTGATAGTAGTTTTTAGTTCTTCTATATCTTTGATGATTTCTGTGTAATTGTTCTTTCAATTATTGAAAGATTGTTGAAGTCTGCTAAAAATGAGAATCTATCTCTCTTTTCATATCAGTCAATTTCTACCTCACATTATTGAAGTTCTATTTTTAGACACTTGCATTTAAAACTGTTATATCTTATTGGTGAATTGACTCTTTTATTATTAAATACTGTTTCCCTTCCAAAAGAAGTTCACATTTTCCTATTATATTTACTAAAATGTTTAGAAAATATAAAAACTCATCAATAATGATAGAAAGTACTTCAGTGATTTCTTGGGGTGGGAAATTGAGAGAGATTGCCAAGAGATCTGAGAAAACATTTGAAAGGATGCATATATTCATAATCTTGAATGTAGTGATGCTGTCTTGGGTTTATGCATATGTTGCATCCAATTTAATTTAAATATTCATTAAATCTATTGCATGTCAATTTTACTTCAAAATGCTGTTTGAGAAACATAATAATTGTTTTAATCTATAAAAAAATTAAACAGGAGTCAGGACAAATACAATTCATCAGAGGCCTCTAAGCTTTGTTCAAGAGAGAAAGAAAACAAAGCAGAATGTAAGGACTAGATGAGCACAATTGAGGAAACAAAAGAAGAAAAACTAGAATTCATCTAGCAGCAAATAATGTCTTAGCTTCTTTCAAATGCACATAAAGTTATTCATTTGTCTAATTCAAGAAAACAGCTGCAACAACAATGACAAAAGAATTGTGGATTAGCATCCCATCGATGCAAGTGATCTAAAGCCAAATATTTAATTCACAGCTTTAAAAACTCCATTGAAATATATTCAATATGTTGTATATTGCTGAAGGATTAATGAAGGGTATATTATCGACTCACCTGAAGCTTAAATGAATTTCAGCTAGAGTGCTTGCAAGAAAAGCAAAAGGGAACACGCCTGCCAGGTTTTTATCACCAACTGTGGAGGAGGACCTTATATACTAAGGGCATAAAGCAACCCCAGGAAATCCACGATAACCTTCTTGATTCAGCATACTATGAGATGCAGGACAAGTGGTTAGGGGCAAATCACAGAATTCTTTGAAGTCTCTAACTTGGATATTAAATTTCCCAAGAAAAAATTTAAGTTAATTAATTAATTAATTTAAAATATTCTCAAGAGCAGTCTCCATGTATATTCACAGGCTGTCTGAGACAGGTTTACACATGTAAGGAAAAAGCTCTCATACTTTGGGCTTTGACTTTTTCCCAACAACAGAGGGTATTTGGAAAGGCATTAACAGTCCAAGGGAGTAATGAGAAGTCAAAGCAAACCAGATGTAGCACTTGGACAGCTGAGCTGCCTTCCTCCAAATATAGCTATCTTCTTGGATCTCTAAATTGGCCATCAACACCCAGAAATTACAATAAATTCCCACAAATGGAAAATAAATTCACTCAATAATTAGCTAAAATTTATGGTTCCAGAATCTCAAGCTAGCTTTGCCTGGCTTCAGAGCCCTGTCATTTTTTAATACTCTCCATTTTAAGCATCCCTATATCTAATTCTTTTCTGATTCTCACATCCTGGATAAGAACACTAGGAAAAAGAAAATAAGAAGAAGGGAATGGAAGCAAAGGTAAGGCACACATACATTTTGAAAGGAACTGTTTAGGACAAGAATTGTCACTCTGTCCTATTGATTTGGAAAGAATAAACAATAAAATCACCAAATATGCTAATTTAACTGCATAGTAAAGGAAAATGAGAACAATGAGATTTTCCTCTGAAAGAATCAACTTTTATTCTACTATTGAAAGGGGAGTTCTTGACTTGAAGTGAGCCAGTGAGGTAACTTACTTATGCACAAAGAAGAAAAGAGTGGAGGAAGACAGAGAGTGAAAAGCTGTTATGAATTTGAATCCTCCTTTCATCATTAACTGACTAGCATTGGACAAAGGGTTTAATGTAATTGAACCACAGTGTTCTTAAATTAAAAATGAGAATAATATTGCCCTTGGCATTATTTTTGGTTCTAGCTAACATAAGCTGTATTGGGTGATATACTATGTACCCCCAGGTCTCATATACTTTTGATGGATCTGAGTCTGACGCTGTTATTGGTTTGTTGTCTTGAGCGGGGATTAATGATGTGAGTGCTGCACTCGCCCAGGGGTGGAGCTGAGCTACAGTGTAAATGGGGCGGGTCTTCCTCTTGCTTGCTTCAGTGCTTCTGCCCTCTCTCTCGTCTGCTGCTTGCAGCAGCCATGAATAGTGGCCCCACCACGCCACCTTGGAGCCAACTGAGTATGGACTGAAACTTCTCAGAAACTGTAAGAAATAAACCTTTCCTTCCCTAATTTTGGGCGTCAGGTATTTTGTCTCGGCAACAAGCGAAAAGTAACTAAGACATAAGCAAAAATGGTCACTTGTTAGAAGGAAATTAGTAATTTTCAGACTTAACAAAGGAACAACACAATCAAGACAACATGTGGGCATATTAGCGAGAACACCATAGTCTTGTATAGGACTTTCACAAAGCAAATAAATGCCGACAGTCTTCTGTAATTTTTAAGCTCAGTTAAGGATTCATCAATGCAACATTAACTCTAAATGGTTTGATTTGTTTCCTATGCTGCAAGGCCAGGGCATCTCAATTTACTTTCTAACTGGCCATGATCAAATGAAAAAAAGTAATTTCCTGGAAAGAACCCAGAATTCTATGGCCACCATAAAGAGGAATGCATGATGTGTAGGTCAAAGTAAGTGCTTAATACAGATTTTAATAAGATTGTTACAAAGATTAGATAAGAAACTCTTGGTAGATTACTTAATAAATGAAAGTTAAATTCAGGCAAGGGAAGTACAAGAGTGTTAGATTCTGGTTAGTTAGCTGACCATCCTAATGTTTTATACCAGAAAGATGATCCAAGTTTTGTTTTCAATTTATCAGCTTCTGAGGGTCCAGAGTCAATTAAGCTGATTTTTCCTAAACTTATCAGAAAAGAATTGAAACTACATTTTCCTTTACTCCTAACCTTTATTAACCAAGGAAAACTTCCCCTCCTGTCGACCTTGCTCTTCCATTGTCCTATTTCAATGTCCCTTGAAATAAAACACAACAAATATAAAAAAAAATTAGTAAATGACAATTCTAATTGTGGCTGTATCCTTGGAAACCACAGAAAATTGGCTATTTGGGGCTAATTAGTTGTAGTGATTTTTCAAGACAACAGCCAAGGGTATATTTTAACTACTGTTTTTACTCTAATTCAATTAGAAAATTAAAAAGGCTTAAGTCAAACTCACTAAGTGTATTTTTTGTTTCCTTATATATGACTCAGAGGTGAGGGAACCTAACAGGACCAGGAGACAAAGACAATACACATGCTGGCCTGGGTTTAGCTGCTAGAGGAATGTCTAAATTTTGAGGAGAATAATGTGATTTATGGATATTAAGGTGTTTGAATCTCATGCTGGCAGTTCAATCCCATTGATCTCAGGGCAGGTCACTTCCTTTGAAGAGTGTGGATAACTAGAAGGCAAACCATTTCCTCTCAAGGTGTAAGTTTGGTCACAGTAGAATCAAGTTCTTCAAGGCAATAAATATATAACTGTTACTGAATGCTGACTGAAAACCATCCTTCTAATTGGATTTCAGAAGTAAAGACTCCATGTCCACAGAGTTCACACTTATGTTACAGCAGAAAAGAAAGGGAGAAAAGCTACCAACTCTCATTAAATTTTCTTCGTATTTCTACCTAGATAGAAGGGAAACTGAGTTTCACTCTACAACTCTGGGGAAAAGAAATGAAATAGTTGCTTTGTTACTATGAACATATATCATTATTGCTTCCCAGGCAGAAACTCTAAATCCTGCTGTCAAGTCCAGATCTGTTGTAAAGTCCAAAAACTGCAGAACTTTCACCCTTCTTACTCCCACTCTATGAAGTGCACACATGTAGTCTAAACCTGGTATTTCCTGTATTCCTCTTGACAATCTGAATCTCTCAGATATGATGTAAAAATCACAGGGTCAGTTTTAATTAGTCACCTACCTTTATAGATGTGATTGAAAGTCAAATAGCAAGGCAGCAAATATCCATGGCCAGCAGAATGCATCAGCACATTTGTTCTGGAGCCATACCCCTTGCAGTCAGTTGTTCCACTAATGGTGACGTCCCCCAGAGGCAAATGTTGAATCACAGCTTTCTACATAAGGTGTACTTGTATTGGTACAGCAAAGTCACGGAAACATGAGTGGCACTCAGAGAGGGACGAAAGCTTTATTAAACTGGCTGTCCCAGAGGAGTTATGCACTCCAAATTCTGAGCCATGAGCTTTGGGAGAGCAGGGATTTTCTTTCAGTTGGGTTGGAGTCAGGGGCAGGCTGAGTGGAATTCTACAGAAGCAGAAGCTGCTTTTGCAGAAGCAGAAGGTTAGCAGGTACTGCTATCTTTTGCAATTATGGGGGTCTTCGGCACAACATGTACCAAGACAGTTGTAACCCTGCGGTTAACTGAAAGAACAAAGAGAAGCTGTTGGAACATCATGGTTATAAAGTAGAACAGAATGAGAGCAAAAAATCTGATGGTGGGGCTCTGGATTGAGCTGTTTCAGAAAGGAGGGGATTCCAAAGTGATCTATTTTTCTGTCTTGTTATGAGAATGGGAATGGTGCTTTGCCTCCATTGCTTCCTTTACTTCCTTCCTAAACCTACTTCATCAGTGTTCACTGATTCTGAAAAGAAGAAGAATAAAATATATTGAATAAAATGCAGAAATAGCTTTTAAATTCTGGGGATCCAGTAATCTGAAGTATTCATCATATCTTTTTCTGTGAAAGAGCCCTGAATTTTGCATTCCTTGTTACTAAGAAAAATGCAAAGTGGTCTTTAGAGATTGTATGGGGAATGCATACCATATTTGCTTGTGCTCTTCCAATTATTTACCAGGCTATTAAATTTTTTTCAGTTTTGAATGAGCTCAAGAGTGAGAAGAAATTATCCAGCTCGTTCAGGATACAATTCCAGTAGTTCTTGGCTCTCAAAATCAAACTGATTCCATGATGCTTAAAATCTGAGGTGGATGGGGATGCTGCCTGGGTCTTGTAACAGCCGATAGAGTAAAACAAATCACAGTCTCAGGATTCTGAATAAAAAGATTGTGAATTATTTACAAAAAATATTTTGGAAAATACTTCTGCCTCATCTTTTATTCTGGTTGTTGCTTGCCTATATTCCCATTCAGACTGACACACAACAACAACTATGTATAATATACAAACTGCAAGCCATGAAATCAGATGCACACAGTGGCACACCTTTATCAAATGAAAGAAGTGCATTATGGGACTAGGCCCAAGCAGTTCTTCAAATATGGGAAACTTTCTTGAACAGATGGTTCATACACAAAACATGTTTTCTCTTGACATAGCAACATTCTTCTATCGACCCCCACTTTTGATCTTGGGGAGGCCCTTACGACTAAGACAACTATAATTTATCTTAGAAACAGAGATATTTTGATTTTAAAAACTAGGCCAGGACAGTAAGTTAAAAATTGGGCTGTCCTAACCAGATCATCATGCGTAATTACACTACCTGTATCTCAGTGGTTTCCGACTGGGAGTGACCTTGCCCCATCGTCATTCCCTGAGACTTTTGGCAATATTCAGGGACATTTTTAGTCTTCACAGATTGGGGGAGGTGTGCTAAAGATCTGAGATCCTGCCAAATACCCTAACTGCACAGAAAATATTCTCCTACAACAAAAGATTATCCAACTTAAGATATCGATAGTGCTGAGGTTGAGAAAATATTTAACTACTTGACAAGAGAAAGAAAAAAATCAATTTATGGAAAATTCTGCATGTTCAGATATTGCCAGGGAATGTAGACAGCTGCAGCATTTTAACTACGTTCAGAGGTGGTCTGGATGCGAAACAGCTAGTGTAGGGAAGCAGTAGGCCAAAGTTTAAGTGTTACAACTCATTTTCTACCTTGATGGAAGGAAAAATATGCTGAAGCAACAGTCCTTCAATATCTATGACCATATGGTCATGTCCTTGGAAAGGGCAAAGTTACAAGATTGCTGAGGAAGAGATTTGAGGAAAATAAATATGACTGTACCACTCGTAACTTATTATGTATCTTATTGTGTATAGGTATGTATAATATATAACCCATAGAACCCATAGCAGAAGAGAGTCTTAATTAACAACAGATCTACACTGACTCTGTCCACTACTCTCCAGTTCTTTGTTCCCCAGTGAGGTTATAAAAATGAGATCATAGTAGCAGAGATAGTAATTGTACATAGACTTAGAAATTAAAACTAAAAAGAACTGGTTTTTGAAAAAGCTCATCTGGTTACTTATTGGATCCAGAGACCAACTAGGAATGTATTGGATCCTGATTGGATCCAGGATTAAGAGATTGAATGTTTCCTAGTGATGAGATAATGTTGAACCTCTTCAGTCATAGAGAAATAAGTTATTTGTCCTCAGTCTAAATGACATATATTAAGTTCAAATTACCTTTGTCAGCTAAGAACATTTATGCAAGCATCATTAGGAAGTCTTATAACATTAGTATGATTACATGAAAAATGATGCCCACAATAAAAATATTATATGAAATGAAATTTTAAAAACTGATTCCCAGGAATTTTTTTCATGCATCTCATTTGTAGAAATAGTTTACCTCACAGATCAGTGGAAGTAGACCACTGAAAAGTAAATCGCAGTGTAAGCTAAGTATTAGTACCTTTCAAGTACAGGGTACTGCTCTGAAGAAAATGGCTTACATTCAAAACATATGTTTATATTCTGTTAAGCCAAAATAAACAAGTCAATGAATCAGATAATTCAAGAAGAAATAGCCATTCAGAATATTACATCTAATACTATATTATATCTTCTATGTTTTCTGAAATGAAATTAATTCCTTACTCATGTTTGACTGTTTCTTATTCTATTTTACCATATATAATAAGATATATCAGAGTCATTTAAGTGACTTTCAAAAAAAGTTGGGTATCTTGCTCCTCTTTGTTTTCCCAATATTTAGGAAAACAAAGACACTGAGAGAGACATTCAGTAAATGTATATTTAATAAATTCATGGATAAATAAATAGGTCAGCAAGTAATAAATAAAGCCAAATCAGATATTTCTATTTTTTCAAGTGACCTTATAATATGCTCTTTTTTTTCAATGTTGTTATTCAAGCTAGACATGACTCAATGCTAAGAACATTATTAAGAATGTATACAGTAACTTTTATTTTTTTAATGCTAGAGAACTTTTATTTTCTCATACACATATTTCTACAAAGGATTTCTGTTGTATTTCTGCAATTTCCACCAGGTCTTCTTAGATTCAGTCAAACACTGGGACTCAGCAGGCCTACAATGGGCTTGAAATTGTCACTGGTTTACCAGAGAGCAGCTGGGCAAGAACGGCACAACTGGCAGCAGAACAATGCTGGGCCTCCATTCAGATGACCTGTGGAAGCCGTCTAGGGGAGCAGAGCATTCATACACGTCTTCATAAATCACATTTCCTCAAGTATAGTCACTTGTTTTCATTGATTTTATTATCCACTTTTACAGAAACAAGAAAAACAACTAGAAATGCACTGCCAAGATCTTTATAATATCACTTTTCACTGTTCTTGTTGGATAAAAATCTAAATTATTTTAATAAGTAGAGAATCTCAAAGGTTGTACAACTCACAAAATCCAGTCTATGTCACTGGGAGTCATACTGCTTTGTCCACCTATCTGTCCATAAGTCTATCATCTGTCTATTTTAAGTAGCAACCACCACGGGGTAAGTAGGCAGTAGTTACATAATGCTACTGTGCAGCCTGTGACATTTGAGGCACTGCGTCCTCCTGCCATGATTTCCCTGCCTTCAAATAATCCTTTTACTGTTGAAAATTTGACTTGATTGGCAATCAAAATAGAGGAAGGGGGTTCTATCTAGTGTTTGGCTGAACAGAGTTTCAAATGTTTTGAAAAGCAATGCTTAGACATGCCTGTTTTCCAAAATTATGTTTTATGAGATGCTTTGAGCATATATTTGAACTATGTTCAAATTTTTTACTGAATCTATATATAAAAACAGAATTTTTTAGTAATTATACTAAAAAAGTGGAATATAAATTGAACATAGGGGTGATAAGAAAACCAAGAGTCAACACATAGCACATTAGCGAGTCAGTTAACTTTGATGTATAATTACATATAATGATCAATCTAAAACTTGCTGTGACTTAAAGCTATGATCTTTAACTTATTTCATACATACAGATCAGCAGTGTGGGCTGAATTTACTTAGATGGTTCTCCTAGTCTTGGTTGGGTTCAGTCATTTATCTGCAACCAATTGCCAGGTTAACTAGTTGCTAGCTGCCCTATAATTCTCTCCAGAGGATGCCCTTGAGGGGGTCTTTCAGCAGAATATTCCTTATTTATCCTCATGAAGAGTTGAGAGAGCTCCAGAAAGGTATCACAAGCATAAAAGGCCTACTAAGGTCAGGCTTACAACCGTAAAGATAGTATTTTGTTTAATTCTATCCATCAAAGCAAGTCAGACATAGGTAAGGAGAAATAAATTCCCCTTTCAATACTAGGAGCTGTAATGTAATCTTGCAAAAGTCATGGCTGCATGCAGGGGTGGAGCACTGTCATCTTTTGTTCAATTTACTGCCCCAGTGTTCAGAAAAAAAAACTAATTAGAGAGCATGGCTATCAGTTAATGGC
The DNA here is from genome assembly GCA_004363535.1 of Dasyprocta punctata. Classification (NCBI taxonomy): domain Eukaryota; kingdom Metazoa; phylum Chordata; class Mammalia; order Rodentia; family Dasyproctidae; genus Dasyprocta; species Dasyprocta punctata. Next base: position 66,506 of record RJWM01005034.1, on the reverse strand, counting down.
TAACAACACATGGGGTGTCTGATCTTAAACAATTACTCAGTAGCATCTAGAGTTGACAGTAAGAAAACCAGAAGTTTGACCTTGAACAGGTTTCTTTACCTCCCAGATATTCTACATTCATCTGCTTCATTGGGGATAATGATATTTAACTCACGTGATTGCCATGAAGATAAAGTGAATCAATTTGAGAAAGTACTTTAAAGTCTGTATAACATCAAGTCAAATATTAGCATAACTGTTAAAACTGTAGGAGTTAAGAGTTTTAGCCCTGAAGCCAGACCATCTAGATTAGAAAGCTGTGGCCACTGATGATTGCTCTCTTGCCTTTAAATGAATTCTTATACTCTCTAACTTATTTTCCTCACTTGTAAGTAATTAGTATTTTAGAATGTAATGTTAGAAAATTTGAAAGAAAACCTATGCATGTATGTAAATAATTAGTAAAGATAATTAAAGAAAAAGAATTTTGAGTGAAAAGTAGTTTTCACAGGGTCATTTTCAGGTTTCATTTTTAATGTGAAGTGTTCTTTGAAAATAATATAGCAGTCGTAACAAAAAAAAGATAGTCATAGAGCTGGTTTCTCTTGATTCACTGAGGGGAAAGTTATGTGCTAATAATTTTCTGGACAATGTTTAATGTCTATATCTTACACTCTAAACAAGATATATGTCTATATTTTATATGATGAATATAACAATATGCAATGTGCTGATTATTGTTACTCTCCTATTGGCCTGTTGTGAAATTCTGTTTTACTGTAATCTTTTGCTTTTTTTCTGTTTAAAAGAAAAAAATAAGTAAATTTTAAAAAAGGAAATAAAGGGAAAAATAGATTGTATCTTTAGGATTATCAAAGAGGCATTCTGCATAACTTTAGGGACAAAGAATGCTAAGATCTGGTGTAATATTTTTCAGTCAGGCGAATCTTTATTGTAAAAGAGATATCACACACACTTAGGCAAGTCACTTAAACCTTCTGTTTACTCGGTTGTTAAATGTTTCAATTTAACTATGCACCAATGTGTGCTGCAGAAGAATACTAAACTCCTCTGTCTTTTGCTAAATCTAGGTCTGAGGAATACCGTTCACAGGGATTTGGCCTGCACTAAAAAAACTGTGTGCACTTTCAACTGAATTAAGAGCCTGAATTCTAAATGTGATGGTATTAGGACAGGGGTACTTTGGGATTTAATTAGATTTCAATGATACCATGAGGGCAAAACCTCCTGAAACCAGAACCCAGAGATGTTGTTTTGTCTCTTTATCATTTGAGGATAGAGAAACAATACTGCTGCCTACATCTGAAAAAGAGAGCCCTCACAAGGAACCAAATCAGCTGGCACCTTCATATCAGAATTCTCAGTCTCCAGAACTATAAAAAGTAAAGCTTTGGTTTAAGGCCACCCAGTCTATGAATCAGCATATAATACTTCTGGAAAAGTATGTATTCTGACAAATGTATCTGAAGATGACTTCATCATTAGTGTGAATATTGTACAGCATACTTATACAAGCCTAGATGTCTAGTTTGCTGCACATTCAGACTACATCAAATATCTACATTCAGACGTACAATTCATTGGTGACTCAAATGTCATTATGTAGCACACGAATGAGTTTTGCTATAAATGCCAAAGCAGATGGAGACACTGATCTAAACATCAGCCACTTTATTTTTCCATAGTTTTCTTTCTACTTTGAAAATTACAGGGCCAGGGATATAGCTCAGAGCCTGCCTGACAAGCACAAGTTTGTAAGTTCAATCACGGTACCATAAAAAAGAAAATTACAAACTTTATTTGAGCTAAATGGTTCATGGTACTGTCCAAAAAAGTTGGATAACTCTAAAGAGATCATTTATAGAAATTGGACCTTGAAGGCACATCCCAAATATTCCCTTATGTATATGTCTGGTTGAGACTAACCTTAAGAGGTGAAATTACAATACTTAAGAAGCACATAGAAAGAAGCAAACACCAAATTAAGCAAAACTTTTCCAAGTCGACGTGACCTGTTCAGTCTTTAATTAAGAGTAGATTTATGTGTCAGGTCAAGGTTTTATCAAAGATTTCTTAATAAGGAAAGACTTATAACCAAACAAATAACATGATTCAGAAAGAATTACCAGGAAGATGGCAGAGTGGTAAGCAGCAGAGAAAGAGATCCTCTAAGATGTGCTGTCCAGACACTGGCATATAGCATCACAAGGATGAGCAGAAGGAGGGAAGTAGACCCTCTGGGCCCAGGAAGAAGCTGAAGTGAGCCCATAGGAAGAGCAAAGAGAGAAATATCAGTGAAAAAGATAGAGGTATTGGGCAGCATCTTCTTCCTGAGTTGAGACTCACTGCACGGGAGGAGGAGTTCAAACCTGTGAACACACTGACTACAGGCAACTCCAGAGGCCTCTACAGAGAGATGCAGCAGTGCAATGCAGGAGTGGACGCCATGGACTGCACTGACTGGTGAGTGGAGCAGATGTGGCCAATCCCTGGGAGAGGGCAATTGACTGGGACCCATCTTGGAGAGGGGCCAACTGTGACTGTCATGCAGAACAACTGCTGGCTCCATTCAACAGCTCCCAGTTGAATTCAAGCCCACAGAAGGTGCACTGACTGCTAAAGGATGAACAGGTCTGCATCCAGGTTCATCACCAGAAACCAATCTGAACTTCAGCTAAACTAAAGGTGCAGCCTACCTGAGATTATCCAGTACCCTGCTATAAAGCTACTGCTGGCTTCCTGGGATAAATCAACATGGATATAGACTCTGGATCTACACATTGTCTGCCAGTAACAGCAGAGACAAACTTGAGGCAGACTTTTTCTTCTCTCTCCTTTTTTTTTCAAATGTGTCATACCTTATTTATTTTTCTTCATTTTTTTATTTGATGGAAAAAAAGAACAAAATTTCATAAAAGATATTAGGAAAATAACAATAGTTAGTATCTTGTATATTGTTATCTTTAAAGTAGCTACTCAGAGTACAAGATATGGTCATAAAATTCTCCAGTCAATGTTAGCACAAAGCTTCTTTTTCTTGAACTAAGAGACAGAAATACTAGAACAGAGTTGTATTTTCCTCCCTTTTACCTTCATTCTATTCCCATTTCTTCCATCTTAGTTCCTTTTCCCTTTTAAAATTTTTCTTCCCATTTCACAATATCTATTGCACATTTTAGATCTTATTTACTCTTTCAATTTCTCACATCAGAAAGAAAATATGGTGTTTATAAATGTGAGTCTGATTTATTTCACTTATGAGTATGGTCTCAAATAGCATTCATTTACCTATAAAAACCTCAAATTTATCCTTCTTTATGGCTGAGTAGTATTCCAATGTGCAAAAATGCCATTTCTTTTTTATTCATTCCTCAGCTGATGAACATTTGGGTTGTTTCCAACACTTAGCTATTACAAATTGTACTTCTATAAAGATGGCAGCACACGTATCATTGTGGTATAATGTTTTTCATTCTTCTTGGAAAATTCCAAGAAAGGGAAGAGTTGAGTCAAATGGGACCTCTAATCCTAGTTTTTTAAGAAATCTACACACTGATTTCCACAGTAGTTGTACAAGTCTACATTCCCAACAACAGTTGGTAAGGGTTTCTTTTTCCTCGATTTCTTGTTGATAACCATTCTTTCTGGAGTAAAATGGAATCTCAGTATTGTTTCAATTTGCATCTCTCAAACAACCAATGATGTTGAACACTTTTTCATAGGCTCATTTGCATTTATATTACTCCATCTGAGAAGTTTGTATTCATCTCAGATACCCATTTTTGAATTGGTCTTTGAATTTGGGAGGTCTGATTTTTTAAAATTCCTTATATGTTCTAGATAGAAATCCTCTGTCTGAGGGACAATTGGCTAAAGTTTTTCCCACTCTGTAGGCTGTCTTTTTACTCTACTGGTGATTTCTTTTGTGGTACAAAAACTTTTTCATAAGGTGAGATCCTACTTGTAGATTCTTTGAAGTATTTCCTATGCAGTTTGTGTTTTGTTCATGAATTTTCTGCCTACCCCTATATGTTCACGATTTCTACCTACTCTCTCTTCTAAAAGTTTATTCTTTTTTAATATTTGGATTTTTTATCCATTTTTAGTTTAACTTACGATGATAGACACAGGTCTAATTGTAGTCTTTGGCATACAGAGAGCCAGACTTTCCAGCACAATTTATTAAAGTGTCTATTTTTCTTCCAGTGAACATGTTTGGCCCCTTTGTCAAAGAGAAGGTAACTGAGTGTGTTCATAGATGTGTCTGTATTTTCAAATTTGTTCCACTGACCCTAGGGTCTGTTTTTCCATTGTTGTTTGTTTGTTTGTTTGTTTGTTTGCTTTTTGCCAGTATCATGCTGATTTTATCACAATATTTTTGTAGAATAATTTTAAATCAAGGATTGTGATGCCTCCTGCCATGCCTTTGTGCCTTTGTTGCCCAGAATTATTTTTGCTATTCTAGGTCTCCTCTGTTTCCAGATGAATTTTAAGACTGTGTTCTTTAGATCTGTGAGGCATGCTAATAGTATTTTCATCACGAATGCATTAAATCTGTATAACAATTTTGGGAGTAAGGCCATTTTCACAATGTTGGTTCTTACTATCCAAGAGCAAAGGATATGTTTCCATTTTTATGATATGCTCTTTTATCTTCTTTTTTGGAGTACTATAATTTTCAAATTATAGACCTTTTACTCTCTTTGTTAGATTGATTACTAAGAAGATCATTTTTTGTATGCTGTTGCAAAGGATATTGTTTCCCTAATTTCTCTTTCAGTGAGTTTGTTATTTGTGTACAGGAATGATACTGACTTTTGAGTATTGACTTTGTATCCAGCCATACTACTTAATTTAAATATTAAATCTATAAATGCTTTCATAACATTTTTGGGGTCGTCTATATAGAGTGTCATGTCATCTGCAAATACTAATTCAACTTCTTCATTTCCTATCCTTTTATTTCTCTCTCTTGTCTAATTGCTCTGGCTAATGTTTCCCAAACTATATTAAATTGGAGTGGTGATAGTGAATATCCTTTTCTTGTTCCTGATTTTAGACTGAATGGTTTCACTTTGGGTCCATTTAGTATGATGTTGGCTGTTGGTTTGTCATAGATGGCTTTTATCAGTTTGAGGTAAAGACCATTTGTTCCAATTTTCTGTAAGATTTTTATCTTGACTGTTGGACTTTCTCAAAAACTTTTTCTCCAACTATTGAGATGGTCATGTGATTTTTGTCTTTGGCTCTGTTGATATGGTATATTATATTTATTGATTTGCTCATCTTGAAACATCCCTGAATTCCTGGAATAAGGCCTACTTGATCACAGCGTATAATCTTCTTCATGATTTTCTACCTTCTTTTTGCTAATATCTTACTGAGGATATTTGCATCTACGTTCATTAGGGAGATTTGCTTGTAGTTATCTTTTTTGGTTGGGTCTTTCTCTGGTTTTTGTATCAAGGTGTTACTTGCCGAATGGAATGATTCAGAGAGGACTGCTTCACTTTCAATTTCATTGAAGAGTTTGAGGAGTATTGTCAATAAATTCTCTCTAAATTTCTTGTGGAATTCAGCAGTGAATCCATCAAGACTTGGTTTTTTCTTTGTTGGTAAGTTTTTAATTATGTTTTCATTTGAATTAACTGATTTTGGGTTATTCAGAATTTTTATTTCTTGATTCAGCTTTGGTAATACATACATATCTAGGAATCTACCCATTTCTTCTGTGTCTTTCATCCTTTGAGAATAAAGATTTTCAAAGTATTGATGTTCTTCTGAATTTCTGATTTCACTCTTCTTATTTCTCAGTGCATGTATTTGAGTCTTTTCTTACCTTTTTAAAATAAAGTTGTCTAAGGGTTTATCAATTATATTTATTCTCTTAAAGAATCAACTCTTCCATTCATTATTCTCTGTATTGTTTCCTGAGCCTCAATTGCATTCATTTCTGTTCTTGTCTTTATAATTTCCTCAAGTGTAAGGGCTTTAAGTTTTATTTGCTATTCTTTTTCTAGAAGCTTGAGGTTCCACATTACATTGTTTATTTAAATTGTTATGTTTTCCTGATGTGAGAATTGACTGCTATAAATTTTTATTTTAGGACAGCTTTCATTGCACCCACATGTTTCTGTATGTTGTATCTGTATTTTTGTTTAATTTTAGATATTGTTTGACTTTTCCTTTCATTTTATCTGTAACCTATTGGTTGTTCAGTAGGGTTTAACTTAATTTCCATATGTTTATGCAGTTTTTGCAGTTTTTTTTCTTTTTTATTTTTATATTAAAAAGAATAAAACCAAATTAAATAAAACAGAATAGAGTCAATCAAAACATAACAATGAACATGGTACATGACTTCAAAAAAAGATGAAAGGAAATAAAAAATGGCTACCATAACGTTTCTTGTAACAATGTAACTTGTAACAAAGTAACTGCCCATGCCATCAGGCATAATAAAATCAAACTAAATAATACAGAATAAAACCAATAAAATCAAAACAATGGAAGCAATACAGAACTTCAAAATAATAGTAAAACAACAGTGGTTACCATAATGTCTCTTGTTATCTTCTAAGTAGTTGCTTTTATCATCAGACATATTATAATCAAACAAATCAAAATAGAACAAAATCACTCAAAACAAAACAATGAAAGCAATGCAGGACTTCAAAACAAAACAATAGGAAATCAATAATGGTTATCATAATATATTTTGTTATCTTTGAAATAACTATCCATGGCATCAAATATAATAAAATTAGACAAACTGAAACAGCGTAAAACAAAACTAAACAGAACAATGAAAACTATAAGGAATTTAAATCATGATAATTGGTTAACAATGGCCAATGGCTTTCCTTTTTAGACATTTCCTCCCCTTTCACTGTCACAATATCTATTGTGCATTTTGGATCCCACTAACCCTTTAGTTTTTTACACTAGGGAAGTAACACTGTGTTTACCCATGTGAATCAATTATTTCATCCATGAGCATGATCTCAAGTTGTATCCATTTACCTACAAGAGCCTCGAGGTTATCTTTCTTTATAGCTGAGTAGCTTTCCATTGGATAAAAATGCCATGTCTTTCTTGTCCACTCTGCAGCTAATGGGTAAGCTTCTCCCACTTCTTTCTGGTTCCCTGTCACATGCAGCATTGTTCTCTCTCCTTTAACTTTCAGTCTATGAACCCCCTTTCAAGTTAAATGTGTTTCTCGTATAAAGCATATTGAATGATTCTGTCTCCTGATCCACGCTGCCTATGTTTCTTTTTATTGATGAATCGAGGTCATCTATATTAATGATTACAGCCAAACATACACTGCCTCATCTCTGCCATGCTATTTTCCTGCCATTGGCTGCCTACTTTTCCTCTCCATTCAGTTGTCCACCCTGCTCAGTGATACCGCTCTGCCACTGTTCCTGGAGCTGTGGTCATTAAAAGTCTATTTACAGAAATAATATCAGAAAACTTTCCAAGCATGGGAAAAGGAAGTGACATTCAGGTAAGTGAAGCATATAGAATTCCAGCTAGCCCTAACCAAAATAAATCTACAACCAGACATGTAATAATCAAGATCCCAGAAATTCAACACAGGAAGAGAATATTAAAAACTGTTAGAGAAAAGAAACAGATCACCTATGAAGAAAAACCCATCAGAATCACTACAGACCTTTCAACATAAACCATCAAGTCAAGAAGAGCTTGGAGTGAAGTATTTCAAGTCCTGAAAGAAAACAACTTCCAACCCAGATTGATGTACCCCGCAAAACTATCTTTTAAAAATGATGGAGAAATAAGATACTTCCATGACAAAGAACACCTGAGGAAATTCATGAACACCAAACCAGCACTCTAAAATATTCTGCAGTACATTCTAGAAAAAGAGAACAAGGGCTACAACTCCATGAACCCTAACAAAATAAATCTATCAGGCAAGGCAAACAATTACAAATAGGGGGAAAAAGGGAGCCAACAACAATAAAATAACATGACAAAGATAGGCCAATGTATATCACTTATAATCATCAATATTAGTGGTCTCAATTCACCAATCAAAAGAAACAGACTGACAGAATAAATCAGAAATAAGATCCAAAAATATGTTGTATGCATAAAACACATTTTATTCAAAATTCAACTCAAAGATTGAAATTCAACAGAGGTTAAAAAAAAATACTCTATGCAATAAGAACCTGGAAAAAATCAGGCAGAGCTATTCTATTTGCAGACCAAGTACATTTCAAGCTAAAACTGATTAAGAGGGACAAAAGAGGTCACTGCTTCCTTGTAAAGGGAACAATTCAAGACGAAGAGCTAATAATCATAAATATATATGCAACAAATACCAGTGTACTCAGCTACACAAAAGAAATATTAACAGACAGTAAAATCAAATAAGTACTAATACAATTGAATTGGGGAATTTCAATACCCACTGTCCCAAATAGACAGATGAATTAGCCAGAAAATCAGCAATGAAATATTAGAATTGAACCAAACTTTTGAACAAATGGACTTAGTAGATGTCTATAAAATTTTCTGCCCTACACCAGAAAACACATTCTTCTCAGCTGCACATGGGACATTCTCCAAAATAAATCGCATACTAGCTCATAGAAGATGCTTAAGTAAATGCAAAGGAAATGAAATTATCCCATGCATGTTATCATACCATAGTACAATGAAACTGGAAATCCAAGGCAAAATAAACTACACGAACTTCATAAACACATGTAAATTAAATAATACGTTCTTTAATAATCAAAGGGTCAAGATGAAATTAAACAAGAAGTTAGACAATTTCTGCAATTAAACAATAATGCCCATACAACATACCGAAATCTATGGGACACAATGAAAACAGTCCTATGAAAGAAATTGATTTCAGTGAATATCCATATCAGGAAAATGAAGCTAGTTCATGTAAATAATTTAATTTTGAACCTCAAGTTTCTAGAAAAAGAAAAGCAAACAAAACCCAAAGTTCATACAAGTGAAAAAATTATAAGATCAGAGAAGAAATTAATACAATAGAGACTAAGGAAAAAATACAAAGAATCAGTGATTCCCAGAGTTGATTCTTTGGAAGGCTGAATAATATTGTCAAACCATTAGACATTCTTATCAAAAAAAGGAAAGAAAAGATTCAAATCCACACAATTATGAATAAAGAGGGTGAAATCACAATGCTTGCTGTAGAAACCCAGAAGACCATCTATACCAGTTTGAGAGTTTGTGTTCTAATAAGATGGGAAATGCAGAAGAAATGGACAGATAGATACATAAGAAGACCAAAGCTAAATCAAGATATAAAAATTGTAAATAAACCAGTATCAATCAATGCAACTGAAAACAAAATTGAGCTCCCACCAATGAAGAAAAGCCCATTCCTGATTGCTGAATTCTGCGAGAAATTTAGAGAAGACCTAACAGCAGTACTTCTTAAACTCTTTAATAAAATTGAAAGGGCAGCAATACTCCCAAATTCATTCCTGGAATAATGCATTACACTGATATCAAAACCATGCCAAACTCTCTAATGAACATAGATACAAAAATCCTGAATAAGATACTGGCAAACAGAATGCAGCAAATCATCTACTATGATTATATAGTATGACCAAGGAGGATTCACCCCAGGGAGTCACAGATGTTTCAACATATACAAATCAATAAGCACAATACATCTTGTTAACAGAGCCAAGGACAAAAACCATATGATCATCTCAATAGATGCAGAAAAAGCTTTTGACAAAGTCCAACACCCATTCGCGATTTAAAAAAAAAACCTACAGAAAATTCAAACAGATGATCTTTGTCTCAATTCAATAAAATCTATCTATGACAAACCAATTTTGTACTAAAAGGACAGAAACTGAAAGCTTTCAGGAACAAGACAAGGATGTCCACTGTCTCCACCCTTATTTGATGTAGTTCCAGAAACTTTAGCTGGAGCAATAAGACAAGACAAAGGCTCACTATCTATAATATAAAAAAAACTTAAAATTATCAGTCCACCCAAATTTAAAGACAATCAAAAATGGGCATCTGAGATGAATACACACTTCTCAGATGAAGTACAAATAAATATGTGAAAAATGTTTCACATCACTGGTCATTCAAAAGATGCAAATTAAAACAAAATAGAGTTTCTATTCAGAACGAATGGCTACTATCAAGAAATCAACTAATAACAAATGCTCAGGAGGTTGTGGGGGAAAAGAAATACTTCTCCACTGTTGGGGGTAATACAGATTGGTGCACTGTGGAAATCAATATGGAGATTTCTTGAAAAAGTCAAACATATACACATACCCATATTTATTGTGGCACAATTTGTAATAACCAAATCTTGGAAACAGTCCAAATACCTCTCAGCTGATGAATGGACAAAGATGTATTTTTTTATGTAATGAAGTAGTACTCTGCCATAAAGAAGAATAAACTCAAAACATTTCTAGGTAAAATGGATTCACCTTGAAACCATATCCTTAAATGAAATAGATTGGACACACATGTAAATACTGCATCATTTCTCTGGTGTGAGAAACCAGAAGTATAAATAAGGACCAAAATATATAAGAGGTATGGTAAAACAGGAAGAAAATGTTCAAATGGGGAAGGGAACAATTGTGGGGGGAGGAGGAAAGGAATGAAGGAAAAGTAAAAACAATAAGGGCTGGGGATATAACTCAACAACATAAGTGCCTGCCTAGAAGTACAAGGCCCTGAGTTAATCATCGCTACCAAAAAAAAAAAAAAAGAAAAGAAACAATGGAAGCAAAGTTTTTATAAATGTGAAAAGGAGGAAGTGTTGAAGTGAGGGTATGGGAATGGGAAAGAGAAACAAGTTATATCATATACAGGTACAAATTCTTTATGCTGAACGTGATGATTATGTGTACAAATCTGACTGGGAAAAATTGATTTAAGAAGCACACCAATAAATAAATAAACAAACAAATAAATAAATAAATAAGAATTACTGGGAATCCCAATGTATCCCTTTACAATAGAAATCATCTAAAAAGTCTACAGCTATATCACCCTGAATGCACCTAATCTCGTCTGATCTCAGAACCCAACTAAGCAGGGTCAGGCCTGGTTAGTACTTGGATGGGAGAGATCATTTGAAAGGACATGATTAAAATTAATGATTAAGATTGAAATAGTCAATATGCTGTAGTCCACATGTTCAAGGTAATGGTTACGTCTCAAAATGCAGGTAATAATTTTAGTTAATTCTTACCCAAGAAGGCACATGAGGGTATAACAAGGAATAATCCCAAGTCTATAAGGATTAACTTTAAAATGTGACCTATCTATCAATATTGGTACTATAGCTATTTATTCACATTTGAAATGTTTATTGAGCACAAAACACATGTAAGGCATTGCAGGCTATACAACAGTTTTGGATCCAGCCATCAAGGAGTTTTACAGTATGCTGGAGAACAAAGACATTATATAAATAAGCAAATAAAATAAGTGAGTATCAACAAAGAAGCCCTGTTTTGAAATGGAGAATAATGCAGCAGACACTCAGTAAGAATAGAATGGGCAAACCTAACAAAGGAAGCATTTTAAGGGAGGTATGCCATTCAAAAAGAGAAAAAGTTATGGTAAGGTAGTAATTACACTAATTTCAGAAAATAAATAGAAATTTACTCCTCATTCATGCCATGGACAAGAAATATACCAAGGTAAAATTTTCATCTTTCTTGAAAGATTATATCAGTTTTTCTCCACATTTGGCCATGGACATAGAGGGGAACCCAAATAAATTATTCAATTCTTTTTCAGTGCGTTTACAGATTTCAGTCCTTGCTATCATGGAATCCTACTTTATACCTCTCTTGCAAGTCATGATTAAGATCTAGGTGGTTTCCATGCTGAAAGCACAATGTTGCATATACTTTGCATTTAGGCATGCCAAGATGATGTACCAATTCTTAGCACCCCTGGACCAGTACTGACACACCATTCCTATTTGTGTTGGATGGGTAAAGATTTATCACATGATGCACCTAAATGCTTAGGGCTGGGAAAAGTTAAGGCAACATATGACATATTGTCACCAGGATACAAAGAACTTCAAATTAATACCTGAGAAGTGGCAGGAGGAATACTCAAGGCAGGAAAAAAATTCCTTGTGCAAAGTATCTGCAACCAGAAATCACTTGCCCCAGTTAAGACTAGTATGGCTAGAATACAGTTAATGAGGAAGAAAATAACATTATACCAGGCTGCAGAACTAGGAGTGAACAAAATGCAGACCAAAGAGATGAGTGAACTAAAATAGTAAGGTGGGAATTTACTTAAAATGCAAAAGGAAAGTCATTAGAAGGTTTTTAGTAGAGTATTTACATTACATTAATTTTGTGTTTGCAAGGATCAAAGTTACTACATTTGAACACAGAAAAAAGAGAAGGGTGTTTGGTCAATTCTGCCAGCTCCAAAGATGAAGGTGCTGATTGGTAGATTTGTTGGGTGTGGGAGTGTCATGGACAATTCTTTATTTTAGCCTGAGCACAGCATAAAAGTGGTGTCACTGAAATGAGAGGAACTGTAAATTTGATAGAACAGGCTTTGAGAGTAAACGTTTAAAAAATTGGATATACTAAGACTGAAATGTCTTTAAGATATTTAAATGGAGTTCCCTTCTGTTTCCTTCTTGGAACGTCAAAGTTTCAAGTCTTATGTCTAAGTCTATCATCCCCCTTTTTTTTTTTTTTTTTCACAGGATGAGAGTTAGGAATCTAGTTTCAATGTTCTGCGTATGAATATCCAGTTTTCCAGCACCATTTATTAAAGAACGTGCCTTTTCTCCAACATTTGTTTCTGGTAACATTGTCAAAAATCAGATGGTCATAACTGTATGGGTTTGTTTCTACACCCTCTGTTCTGTTCCATTGGTCTACATGACAGTTTTTGTGCTAGTATTGGGATGCTTTTGTTACTATGGTTATGTAGTATATCCTGAAATCAGATATTGTGATGCCTCCAGCACTACTCTTTTTGTTAGGATGGTTTTGGCTATTCAATGTCTTTATGCTTCCATATGAATTTTAGGTTTATTATTTTCTTTGAAGAAAGTCATTGATATTTTGATGATGATTGCATTGAATCTGTGGATTGCTTTAAGCAATATGGCCATTTTAACAATATTAATTCTGCAGATTCATGAATATGGGAGATCTTTCTGTTTTAGTCTTATTCAGTTTCTTTATCTAGTGTTGTGTAATTTTCATCGTAGACAACTTTTTTGGTTAGGTTGATTCCTAGCTATTTTTAAAGCTACTGTAAATAGAATTATTTTTCTGATTTTCTCAGTCATTCATCTATAAGAAAGTTATTCATTTTTATCTGTTGATTTTCAATTCTTCTGCTTTGCTGAATTTATTGTCTAACAGACTTCTGTTGGAGTTTTAAAGTCTCCTAAGTAAAGAATACATTATCTACAGACAAAGATAATTTCACTTCTTTACCTTTTTGTATCCCTTTTATGTGGAATGAAAAAGAGGGTGGGAATTACCAAATATGTTAATGCATGTATGAATATGGCAAGTTAAACCCACTATTTTGCATAATTAATATGCACTAATGAAAAGATGTTCAAATGGAAAATTGGGCACACAAGTCTGAAAGTTAGAGGATCATTGTTAGCATGGAATATATATTTTGGGAATGGTACAAAAGAGATGTATTCACACTGATGCAGGGAAAGAGTCAAATAATTCAGGTAGAGATTATTCACAGAGTTAGGAGATGTGAAAGTTGACAAAGAAATAGGGAAGTTCGAGTGAGTAGAAGTTTAATATGATGTCTCGAGAAAGGTAAGAATATCAGCAGCCTTGTGATCAACTGGATGAAATGCAAGTTAAATATCAAATAGAATGAGGATTAAGAAATGGTTTGGGAGTGCAAACAGGGCTTAAAATTAATTTCAGTTGAGTTGTGATAGAGCCAAGTTAGAGGTGAGTGAAAAGATAGGTTTAAGTGACTGGCATATTGGTACAGAGACACTGACATGAAGTTACTCATTTCTTTTTAAACAACAGTTGTATCTGTGTCCAGGTGTCCTCCCAAAACCTCATACAGTCATAGTTGGAACTTTTTAGAGGTGACTGGATCTATATCGTATGATTGTGGGATCAAGGATGTGTGATTACTAAATTAGCACTGATTGGTTTGGCATAATTCTGCACAGGATAAAGGGTGCGCCCCAACCCACCCCGGCTGCCCAGGAGTTAGTGCTACCTGATCTAAGGGGGAGAGGCCTGGATAAAATATAAGGGACAGAAAGAGTGTCATTGCTTATGGTTTGTAGCCTGCCGCATTGCTGATTTCTGCCTTTTGCCCACCAGGAACTATTTCTCCTCTGAGATACTCCTCTGCAATATCCCTCTACCTTGCAGTCAGCCAACTATGCACCAAAACCTCTGCGAATGATGAACTAAATAAACTTTCCTCCATGAACTTGGGGTGTCTGATGTTTGGTCTCAGCAATGAGAAAAGTAACTAACACAATAATTGTCCATGAAAGAGAACCGAGAAATGGTGGATATGGCTTTTAAAGAGTTGTACGGTCAAAAAATGGAAGGTGGGGAAGAAGGGATAAAAGAGAAAATAAAAATAATTAAGGTGTCTTATGTACATGTACCAACTCCTCACAATGAATGTAATCATTGTGTACTGCAAACATGTACTATAAAAATAAAAATTAAAAAAGAAATTAACAATGTAGCAGAAAGCTAATGACCATCAGAAGAAAAAGATTTTCAGTGACAACTTATTTGTGTCACCTTTTCTCATCTGATCTTAACAATAAATTTGAAAAATACTTAGCAAGACTAACAAGAAAGGAATAGAGTATGTGGATTCTTTTTTAAACTTTGTTAGGAGTATAGCACTTTAATGTTTCTAGGTAGTCAGGTAGTCAATAAATCTAAGCTGAATTTCCAGGTTTGTTCCGCAGATCACTCTCTGTTCTTTAGTCTTCCTCCTGCTACTCAGATTTCACTTTCATGTCTTGGGAGCTTGAATGTTTATTCAGGGTGCATGCCCCTTTATACCTTTCCTGATACTGCTGGCTTTCTCAGTAGATCCTATCACTTTTCAGCTAGTAGTTTGAACTCCTTGAAGAACAATAGCCATGCAGTCCTGGCCAACATCCAGCCTCTCAACCAGATTTTGTTTTGGATACATTGCTGCTGGAGTTCAAATTTGATAGCACCTGCTGAAGAAACCAGAAGTGTTATGGAATATAAAGCAGGCTTGTGAATATCCTCTAAAACTTCTGTCCTTTCCAAGTACATCTTCTACAGCATGAAATCTTTGTACCTATGTATCCTGGTTTTGTTATTTTCTGCCTGTGGTCAGAAACTTCAAAAAAATAGATTCAGAATAAAGTTTTGCCTTTTTTGGAAATGCTGGATAAATATAATAACTTTATATGACAATTTACTTCTATTTGCAGAATTTGGTCCTGATAAAGATGAAGTTTAATGAGTAATAAAGATACAACTGAAGCTCCAGTCAGGTTACCATGAACTCATGTAAATTCTATATGTGCAATGTTAAAAGGCAGCAACAAATCCATTCAGACCTAATTGTCATTATCTCTTTAGGAGGACTATTACATCCAGTTCCTTTTGCACAGCCTCTTGATTCCTTGCTCCTAACTGTCCACAGTTTGCCTTTCTCAATAATTATATTAAATTAGATAAATTAAAGTCTAACCAAAACTAATTTTGCATAATATCCCAGTCCATTTGTGCAGAGTCTCTAAAAACCTTTAAAGCTATTTCTCTAGGCAGTAGGGTAGCTAATTATTTACCCTCCCAGCAGCCTCCAAGGCACTTTTGATCCTATGTTTAGAACAGAGAATGATTCCACTTGATTAGGAGAAAAAAAATGTTCACAGTTTTCCTAAGATAACGTAAAAATTCCATCTATCCAGGGGGACTGTGTAATTTGCTCTCTGCAGATTCCTTCGGATCCTGAAATAATGTGCAGTGATGCATAGGCGCATGGTCATTATACTGCAGATTTTCTCATTTAGGAAATCAATTCTTAAACATTGGGGATATGCAAATTCAATTATTCCTGAACTGCACAATGATAATCATGCACTGAAAATTTTATTAGCACATCCACGTGGAGCAGGCTTCTGTTTCCCCAGGGTTCTCTGCCACCTGTTGAATTAATTTGGCCTTCTCTCTTGACATCATCAGCTTCCACATTTATCAGGGGCAGAGTAACTTAACCTGTTGTCAGAAGAAACTGCAAAGTAACAGGAGAGAGTCACATCTCAGCAGAATGCCATTAAGAGGATACAAAACTAGAACACATGCTTCACCAAGCAGCCACCAGATATCTCAGAACAGTATACCTTGGCAAACAAGGACCATTGAAATCTAATTAAGAAGTTTCTTTCCTGGCCCCCTGGGGATCTGCACAAGGACATAAGAACACTGCTTAACTTAACTGGCATGGCACTTGCTAAGCAAGCGCTTGGGAATTAAATTTTTCCTATTGTTCTCTTAAAAATATTTCTGAACCACTGGGATATTCTGTTGCCATGATTCTAAAATAAGTGAAATTGTTTTCAGTCTCAATTTTATTTTAAGTTGTTTACAGAGGAAAACATCTTGCATTGTATTTATCATTCACTAGCTTATAAATCTTTAAAAGTGGCTTAAAATTATATATATACACATATATATGTATACGTATATATATATATATACACATATATATGCATCCGATATATATATATATATATACATATATATCACAGCATACCCTTCTCCAAAAAGTAATCACATGGTACACTTCTCAGCATCTGTTTTAACTTACTTTGATAGGAAAACTCAGTTACCTAATGTTTACTTCCAAATACACTTTCCAAATCGCTTCCCCAAAAAGACAAGTTTCTCTCTCATCACTCTCTTCCTTAACCTAAATAGCTACTTCTGAATCCAAATTTTTAGGAGTACTAAGTATCTCAAGGGCCCTTTGGGAAAATTTCCAAGAAGTCTCTTGTGTTATTTAATACTCAACTTAACTACAATCTCCTCCAGAAATCTGCTATTGTATAGCTTGTGAATGCATCTATCACAGCTCTTATAACATTTTTTTCTCCAGTTATGTTGTAAGGTTTCTCATTAACTATTAACTTGAGGTAAGAAACAGTTTATCTTTCTTTGTATTCCATGGGTCTAACATATATATAAACCCAACAAATGCAGAAGTGTTTCTGGGAAGAATGAATTGTTTTCACTAGATGGAAATAATAACACATTTTTATGATCTTAGTCAATTTATCTTATTTATATATAAATGGTACTAAATTATTTTATATCAAAATAATGCCTTCAGGAGTTATAAACAAATACAAATTTAATATCATCTACATTTGTTATATAAGAACTGAATGTAAATGTAACCTAGATTGGTTTCAGAAAGGTACACTTATTGACCTCTATATTAATCAGCTGTGCTGTCACTGGAACACAATACTCAACACCCACGACCTGAAGGAGGAGAGGTTTAATTTATTTGGATTTCAGTTGCAGGGGAATCAATTCACAATTGTCTGACTCCAAGGCAAAAATGTCCTGACCTAAAAGTGGGCATGGTAGAGGAAAGCTACTCAGTTCATAATGGCCTGGAAGAATAGCAGGGGGAAAATTCCAGAAGTACATATAATATCCAAGGTCCTACTTCCATTACCCACACAAGCACATGCTAAATGTGTATTTTAATAATCTACTAGGTCTTTGTTGCTCTTGTTGTTGTTGTTATTGTTGTTGTTGCCGCTGCTGCTGCTGCTACTGCTGCTTCTGTTGGGGTGGGGGGACTGAGATAGAGTCTTCCTTTGTAGTTCAAACTGGCCTTGAATTCACTATGTGGTCCTGGCTGGCATTGAATGTATAGTAGTCCACCTGCCTCAGCCCACAAAGTGCTGTGATTACAAGCATGTACCATGTCCACCACGTCCAGTTCTGCCAGGCACACTATTTATTAATTGAATCAAGTTGATATATTAGGATTAATGGTCACAGCCTTGTCTAACTTGTCTTGATTCCTCTTCTACATCATAAACACTGTATTGTTAAACTCTTAGTTTGCATTTTCTATCCCTTAGCACTGATGTTCTTTTCTCTTACCTTCTAAGTTATCTGTATTTCTCCTGTCTTCCCAGCTTTTATACTTCTGCTATGGGATTTCTATTCATTCTGCCACTTTCCTGGTCTTCCATCCTCTGAAGGATATTATTCATTCCAAAATATAGGGAATTTCCATGTAACGGGAATCTAGCTTTTTCAAGACCACAAGTGAAATTTTTCTCTTTAAATGTTATGTACATGGTCTTTTTCCTGAACAATGAATAACATAAGAGGCAGAGATTTTTTGAAAGGTAATAGTTTTGCTTCTAAAATAAACATGAGTTTATAACAAAAGAATTGATGGATGTCCAGCTTTTATTGTAAGACAGAAGAAATTTTAAGTTCCTTTATCTGTCTCATAAGTATACTCAGAGAGTATCTTGGAGGATAAGGTCATATAGCTTTTTATTCTGCATTGGAGTGGGAAGAAAGAAATAAGTTGGAGAAGAAGTGGGAACTCCTAAATCTGAATTTCTTTTCTTGAAGCATCATTGGAGCAAGATGTAGGGCACAAACCTAGATGTAAGTGCTAAAATTAAAATTTCTACCAAGAAACAGGAGACTATTGTCTCAAACCTGGCATATGCAAAGATTTCTAAGCTTCAAATAGAACACCCTATAAAAAACAAATAACTGATAAGTTATTCATGAATAAAGAGACCTTTCTTGGTCTTTAAGCTTCTTTTGGCTTCTGCTTTATTAGGAGATAATGAGAAGTTTCCACGTGACCCTTGCAGACAGTAGTGTGGCCGAAACCCTTTGTTGTGAGACAACCTGACTGCGAAGTGAACCCAAACGGAAATGGCAGGTACTGATAGCATCAGAGGCATTTACAAGTCTGAGTGCTGTGGTGATGGTTTTATCAGAGAAAATAATCAATCACTGATAAACTGACAAGGCAAACCTCCAGTTACAGCAAACATGAGAATCCCCCAGAATAGGATCAGCAGTACCTTAAAGACTTCCAATCCAGGGGACAGACTAGAGCAGGCTCTTCAAGGCAACAGTCAGGGAAGGCCTAGGGAATACCATCTAGATCTGAAGTTGGTTCAGTCATGCACCCCACATATATGCAAAGGAAATATGTCTTTCTGTCACTGCTTAAACAAAATACCTGGCATCTGCATTAAAAGGGGAAAGGTGTATTTAGCTCACAGTTCGTGGAGCCTTCAGTCTGTAATTGGCAGGTTCCAAGGCAGGGTGATACTTGGCAGAGGAGCAACATTTCTTGGTTCATGGCATTGGAAGACACCAAAAGCAACAAGAACAAAGAAGAAAGACAAGCCTTTTTCTGTCCCTTATATTGTATCCAGTCTACCTGGATTAGAACAGCACCAATCCAATCAGTGGGCTGATCCAGCAAACACCCAATGTTAATCTCAACACCCTTAATCTCAGCATTGCACCATGAATCAATCTCTAGATTCAACCGCCTGTGTAAAAACTCTATGACTGCATGAAGCTTTGGAAGAACATCTAGTTACAAACCATTACAACATACTAGAGAAACACAGAGAGAAAATTTAATACTCAAATATAGAACAGTTCTTAACACATATAATCAAATACTAAGATACCCACTGAAGGAAACTTAAATTGCGTTATTCAACTGAGATTACTGAGATGAAAATGAAATCTTGCTTCCTTTGCCTCCTCAAACAGCTTGAGGTTTAAAATGGAAACTGTGCGGTCAAAGTGCTTATGTTCAATCTACTGACCTCCAGCTCATCTGTAACATGGCCTGAGTAAATTATATAGCTTTTCAAATCCACAGTTTCCTCATCCGATCAACAGAGATTATATTAATATCTATACCAAGGGGCTCAGAAATAAGATAACCTTTGAAATACAGCATGTGTTCAATTCATGTTCATCATTAAACATCCCATTACAATGTGCTAAACTCACAGTGGAGGCGCACTAAAATCATATAGGATGGTTTGAGAGGTATCTCACAGAAGGTGGCATAACCGCAATATAGAAGGAAATTTTGAAATTGATAAGATGGAAGTGGCTTTGAGGGCACTTTATTAAACGTTCAGACAACCTGGGAGAGCTGGTACCCTTGAGGACTGCTGAGACTTGGAGCCAGATCATACAAAATTGTGTGTGTCAGAAGATTCTGGTTTAATACTGTGTTGAACGATTTGAGGAATGAGATGAAAAATGTGAGGCTTACCTCAGAACTGATACGATGTATTGTTTGATATTTGGAAAAGATAGCCAGGTAGAATGTAGAGCAATATTTTCTAAATGATGGATCTGAATCTAAATCAATGTAATATTTTCTGACTACAATATTATTAAATAAACGGAATGGCCAGGGTTTAGATCAGCGGCATAAGCTCCTGCCTGGCAAGTGCAAGGTCATGAGTTTGATTCCGGTACCAAAAGCAAAAAAAAAAAAAACGAAAGAAAGAAAGGTAAGATAAATGGAATGGCATGTTTTATATTAAATTAGATCATGTGTGTTTAAATATTATTTTGTGAAATTTCATTACAACCTATATTACAAGTTTGGTTGTGTATGTTACTGGTTCATAAAAATGTACACTTATTTTTTAATAAAGATCACAGAAAACAGAATGATTAGAGAGACATGTGTGGCGATAGAGATGATAGCAGGAAAACTCTCACTGTGTTGGAATCTGAAAAAGTAGTTTTGTCTGTATTTTTGTTTACTTAAATTAGAGCAAATATTTTACTTGAAGTATTTTTTTTCCCAATAGTCCAATAGTGGCTTTAAAGTGCTTCAACTTGTGACTCTATTCCACACCAATCAATATTCCCCAAAACATGAAACTTCAATCCACATCTACATGTGCTTTTCCTCTTTGGTGTTTACACCTTATTCCCACATATCTAAAAAACTGAGATAGCACACATGGGGAGACTAAGCCTCAGGTTCTTGTTCCTTCACCAGAACTGCTAACTTTGTGACCTTGACCACATTCTTACAGCCTCCCTGGCATTTCAGTAAGGAAATTGTACAGTATGGCCTATTAGGGTTATGCAACTTTAGTAGTATATAATTCTACTGGCTCAGTTTGTCTATGAATGCAGACCTTAGTGAGATTTGGAATCAGGACTCAGAGTATTTGAGTTGCTTTTTCATGGCATCCATTGGGCTAGGTCACAATTACTATGCAGCATGAAAAAACTACAATTGTAATAATCATATGTCCCAACAAGAGTGCCCAGTCAATTCTCTAATCTCTGCTTGAAATACAACTTTTCACATGTGTATTTTAATGCCTCTTATACCTTCACTGGATAACTTTCTTGAGAAAGGGAAAACTCCTTAGTCACTTGTTATTGGACTCTTGGTCTCAGCCAATACTATTTAAAAGACAAAATATATGTAAGTGCTGAAGAAAAGAGCTGTCATTTTAATACAATATAACAATATACATAAGAAATCTTTAACTATACATGAATAAATTTAAAAATATATAAGTGTATTTAGCAAAATCAATATTTGCAAAGTAGATATAAAATGTGTACTTGTACATACTAGCAATAGAGGATTAGAAAATAAAAATATTTCAATGCCATTTTTAATAAGTAATTAAAATGTCACATACCAAAGATTCAATCTACAAAAATATATTCAATCTCTCTGTTTAGAAAAATTAAAACTTTTGTGATAATCTGAAACTTTAAAAATAATGAAGAGTTATGTCTTATATATGAACTGAAAAGTGAAATTTTTAAACAAACAGCTCTGCAAAAATTATAAACCCAGCTGGGTGTAGTGGCACACACTTTTAATTCCAGCACTCAGGAGGCTGAGGTAGGTGGAGTGTTGTGAGTTTGAGGCTGCCTTGGGCTACAACATGAGCAAGGCTAGCCTGCATTACATAGTGTGACCCTGCTTCAAAAAAAATAGGACCAGGAGTTTGGCTCAGTGGCTTAAGCGCCTGCTTGGCAGGTATGAGGTTGTAAGTTCAATCCCCAGTCCAACAAAAAATAAAATAAAATTATAAGCCCTGCAAATTGACCTATAATAGACCTATAGGTTCAATGCAATCCCGTGCAGAAATTCATCAAATGTGTCTCTGTATAAATTTATACACGAATTCTAAATTTAGGTGGAAATGCAAAGAACATAGAAGAACCAAGATGATCTTGGAGTAAACAAATTTAGAACACTGACAGTACCACATATCATGTCTTATAAAATTTTAATAAACTTTAACCAAACTGAAGAGAACTTTAAGATCATCTTGATCATTCTTAAATTATTCACTATTCTTTAGTTAATCATTATTATTATTATTATTATTTCACTTTAAAACTGCTGATAAAGTTCTAGAATCAGTAGAAGTCTGAGCGAAAAAAAACATGCATAAGTGCCAACGCACTATTCACTGCATGTAGGTGTGTGTCTTGAAAGAAATGAATAAACAGCTAGATAAAAAGTTACTGGTGAATTTGTGTGCATGTGTCAATAGAAGGATTTCAGAAAAGAAGCATAAAGTATCATAAATGAGTGAGCCAGTTAGACAACAGGACCAAGACAAAGCCCATCAACATCCCCAGCTTCAAATTATAATACAAAGCCACTGTGATTAAAAAACAAAAAAAACAAAACCAGCATGATAGTGATGCAAAAACAGACATGCGGATCAACAGAAACGAACAGAGGATCTCGAGTCAACTCCAGGCTCATGCAGCTACTTGGTCTTCATGAAGGGGCCAAAAACACACACTAAGGAAAAAAATAACCTTTTTAATGAATGGTGCTAGGAAAACTGGTTATCCATATGCAAAGATTGAATTTCGTCTCATATATTTCATCATGTACTAAACTGAAATCAAAATGTATCAAAGATCTAAATGTTAAAACAAAAACACTTAACCTGCAGAATGACAAAATAGATAAAACTCTTGACATAGGACTAGGCAAGAACTTTCTAAACAGAAGCTCAGTTGCATAAGAAATAACACCAAGAGTCAACAAAGGGGATTGGAACAAATTAAAAAGTTCTGCATAACAAAAGAAACAGCCAACAGAGTGAAGAGAAGTTAAAGAGTGGAAAAGAATTTTGGCCACCTATTCACTGGACACAGGACTATTATTTAAAATGTATAAAGAGGCTATCTTTCTTCCTGTGATCATGTTTGGTCCCTTCGTCAAAGATAAGGCAGTTGAGTGTATTTGAAATTGTTTCATTATCTTCTAATCAGTTCCGCTGATCCTCAGATCTATATTTGTTGTTGTTGTTGTTGTTGTTATTGCCAGCACCATGCTGTCTTTTCACAGTAGCTTTGCAGTGTAATTTCAAGCCAGGGATTGTGATGTCCCCTGCCTCGCCTTTGTTGCCAAGAATTTTTTCCTGTGGTAGGTTTCTTCTGATTCCAAATGAATTTTAGGAATATTTTCTCTAGTTCTATGAATTATGGTATTTGGACTTGAATTGCATTAAACCTGTGTAACAATATTGGATGTATGGCCATTTTCACTATGTTAGTTCTTCCTACCCATGGGCAAGTGATACCTTTCCATTTTCTGATATCCTCTTTAATCTTCTTTTTCAGAGTATTCTAATTTTAATGTATAGATCTTTTACTTCTTCTACTAGATTAATTCCCAAGTATTTCTTTTTCTTTTTTCTTTTTTTTTTTTTTTTTTTTTTTTTTTTTTTTTTTTTTTTTTTTTTTTTTTTTTTTTTTTTTTTTTTTTTTTTTTTTTTTTTTTTTTTTTTTTTTTTTTTTTTTTTTTTTTTTTTTTTGGATGCTATTGTGAAAGGTGTGGTTTCCATAATTTCTCACTCAGTGAGTTTGTTATTTGTGTACAGGAAGACTATTGACTTTTGAGGATTGACTTTGTATCCAGCTACACTACTGAATTTGGTTATTAATCTATAGAGTGTTATATCATCTGTGAATAATAATAATTTATCTTCTTCCTTTCCTTTCATTACTCCTTTTATTCCTTTGTCTTGTCTAATTGCTCTGGCTAATGTTTACAAAACTATATTGAATAGGAGAAAGGACAGTAGACACCTTTTTCTTTTTCCCAATTTTGGAGTGAAAGCTTTCAGTTTTTGTTCATTTAGTATGATGCTGGCCATTGATTTGTTGCAGATGGCTGTTATCAGATTAAGACCATCTATTCCAATTTTCTGTAGGGTTTTTATCATGAATGGGTATTGGAGTTTTCCAAATGCTTTTTCTGCATCTACCAAGTTGGTCTTGTGATTTTTGTCTTTGGCTCTGTTGACATGGTGTGTTACATTTATTGATTTGCATATGTTGAGCCACCCTGCACCCTTGAGATGAATTCAGCTTGATATATAATCTTCTTGATGATTTGCTGCATTCTGTTTGCCTGTATCTTATTGAGGAATTTGCGTGCGTGTTCAGTTTGCACTTATGTCCTGCAGTTTTCTTTTTTGGTTGAGTTTTTCTTTGGTTTTGGTATCAGGAATGATTTTGGGAGAACAGCTTCCTTTTCAATTTCATTAAAGATATTCAGCATTAGTGGCATTACATTGTCCCTAAATTTCTTGTAGAATTTAGCAGTGAATCCATCAGGAGCTAGGCTTTTTTTATTGGTAAATTACAAATTATATTTTAATTTCACTGACTGATATTTGGTTACTTAAAATGTATAAAGATATCAAAAAATTAGATTCAGCAAAATAAATGACCCAATTAAAAAATAATCAACTGAAGGGAATAGATATTTCTCATAAGAAGAAATACAACTGGCCAATAAATATATGAAAAAATAGTCAACATTTCTGACCATTTGAGAAATACAAATTAAAACAACATTGAGATTTCTGTATTCCATAAAGAATGGCTATCATCAAGAAATCAAATATTAACAAACACTGTAGTGGCTGCCAGGACAAAGAAACCCTTCTATATTAGTGGGAATGTAAAATACCATAACCATTATGGAAATCAGTATGGAGATTCTGCAAAAAATAGAATTTCCATTCCACTCAGCTATTTTCCTCTTCTAAGTATCTTCCTGAAAGAGTTAAAGACATCTTATTACAGTGATATATGCAGACCCATTCATATTAGCTAAAACTTGGAAGTGGCCTAAATGTCCATCAACAGAGAAATGGATTAAAAAAATGTGGTATTTATATACAATGGAGTACTACTGTGCCATAAAGAAGGATGAACTTGAGTCATTTGTAGGAAAATAAATCTACTTTGAAACTGTAGTGTTAAGTGAAATAAATCAAACACACAGGCCTGAATATTGCATGATTCTCTTGTATGTAAAACCAAAATTATAAATAAAGGGCAAAATAAAAGATAGGAAATAGGGAGATAGAACTTTCCCAAAAACAATGGGGGGACAAGAGATGGAAGGAGAGGGTGGGAGGGGAAAGGAAGGGAATAAAAGAGAATTAAAATATGTTTTCATATGCACCAACTCCATAAAAGGAATGTAGCCATTATGTACTACAAACATTTACAAATAAAAATTTAAAAAGGAAATGTTCACCAAATATGAATACTCCCCCTATAAAATGCACTCCAAATGCAGGACTAACAGAAAGTAATGATTCAGTTAGAATTGCTGGTTCAGGACTTGAGATGCGCCTTCCTTTGAATTATTATCAATTTGGAGTAGCAAAAAAGCGCACACATAAAAGGAACATCAGAAGTTGATATCTTACTTGTTAAAAATAAGAAAAAAATACCCCCACCCTTTTCCTCTTGCCAATCACTTCAACACTTCCAAAGTATACACTGGATCATGAACAGGTTTGTTAATGTACAACATTAATTTAAAACATGAATTTTAAAAAGAGATGGCTTTATTCCCGTATTAGTAAAGGAACAGTCATTCAAGAGGTTATATTACTTAGCAAAGATCATGCAGCAAGGTTAAAGATGCATATTTGAACTTATAACTGATCCCAAACCAATTGTTGGTCTTTGCAGATATAAGAAAAAGTCACTAGTGCTATTTTGCCGGGGGCATCTGCAAGCAAAATGAGGAAATGCTCAATATCCACTGTTATGCTATAGCTTAAAATAAAGTGGGAAAATTCAATAAGCACCAAATCTGGCAAGTTATTTGCTTCTAATTTTAGAATGCCTACCATAAAACAACAGTAACAACAAAAGTGACTGCTGTCATCACCCTCACTGTTGGAGGGATGGCTCCACATTTGTAAAACAAGGAAATGTGATGATTATTCAAGGACTGTGCCTTTTTATGCACAAATTGCCTGCCTGCTTCTGATAAAAATGAGCTGACAGCCTTTGGCTGTTTTCACATACAATTCAGCACCAGAATGAATGTCCCTTGTTAACTACAGACCTCCCTACTTTTAGCCCCATGCATTTTTTCCAGTGTAGAAATAGAAATTCTTTAAGACTCAGCAATTTCTACCCATCTTTTGGAGCTCTCATACTTTTCTAGCTATATATATATATATATATATATATATATATATATATATATCACTTATATACAGAAATTTGAACAAATTATCAGGGTAAACTTTCACAAATTGTAAACACTTCTACCTCTTGTGCAAAAGCTGGATCGAGAACAGAATATTAAAAGTAACTGAAAGTCCTTCTTTAAATCCATTTCTGTCATGATCTCTCATCCTCATTAAAATGAACTACTGTCCTGAATTCTCTCACTGCAGGTTAATTTTAACTAGTTATGAATTTCGTGTAAGTGGAATCATGCACCATGTACTCTCCTGTAACTCATTTTATTTTATAACATGTTATATTTAGATAATTCATTCATTTACATTACTTTGTTATGTTCCCTGATAGGATTATTCAACAATTTAGCTATTCACTTAATGTTGGTAAATGTGAGTTGTTGCAGTGGTCCAGCTATTCTGAATTAATTTACTATGAAAATGCATGTGTTATTCAGGGTACATATATACACAGGTTACATAAACTCTTGTATATATGCACAGGAGTGGAATCGTTGGGTTATAGGTTATACGAATAGTCACCTTTAGTAAATGCTTTAAAATACTTTCCTAAAGTACAAGCAATCAATGGTATACAATGGCTAGATTAGCACTTTGTGTTTCCAGTACTTTCGTTTACTTACTAAAATAAAGTTTAACCTTTCTTTACTACTACTTTGGAGCAATAGTGAAATCTCTCTGTAGTTCTAATTTTAACCTGGATGACTGACAAATATGGTCTTCACATTCCTTTCAGCTTGATTAAATTTTAGATAGGTTCCTTCCTGACTATACGCCATAGTAATCTATTTTCTTGGAGCATTTCTGCCTCTTGAGAGTATACATCTACTTCTCATTTCTTCTCAGTTTTGCAACCCAGAAATGTGTTTCTTTTTTCTTTCTTTCTTTCTTTTTTTTTTTTTTTTTTTTTTTTTTTTTTTTTTTTTTTTTTTTTTTTTTTTTTTTTTTTTTTTTTTTTTTTTTTTTTTTTTTTTTTTTTTTTTTTTTTTTTTTTTTTTTTTTTTTTTTTTTTTTTTTTTTTTTTTTTTTTTTTTTTTTTTTTTTTTTTTTTTTTTTTTT
>RJWM01005034.1:0-38724 GCA_004363535.1 Dasyprocta punctata | reverse complement strand
AGTCTCAATGAAAGAGTAGAGCTTAACTTCCCTAAGTACCAATTAGATTGAGTGTCCTTCCCCTCCGATGTCCTCAATTCTTTTCCATTAGCACATCTTAATGCTTTAGACTCTTGTGCCTATTGTTTCTACGACACAGAGCTCTCTATCTCTTGCCTATGACAACAGTCATGAATAATGTCATCCTTTCCTTTTGATTCCATCCAGTATGATTTTTCTTTGACATGCTTAAAGGGAGGAGCACATATTTGTATATATTTATTGAACACTTAGAAAGCATTTTACTTGTGAAGTGACTTTTTTTCCAAGTTTTGTACTGTACTTTGTTATGATTTGTATTTTGCTCCCACTCTTGCTTGATTTTGTCCTTTGTCTATGAGTATATTTTTTCCACTGCATTGTGAAGTGATAACATTTTTATATTATAAATTGCAGTTTTTTATTTACCTCTGCAAGGCCTAAGGCCCCTCTAAGGAAGTGGGAAACTGCCGAACCACAAGGGACTTAGCAAATTTGTCCCTACCATACTGTACAAGGTGTACAAGTTGAGTCTTTGATATTCTGCACAGCTAATTTCTAGTTTTCCATTTCCCATGTGTCATGAGATTATTCTTGGTTCCAAATCTTGAACTGTTATAAAGTCTCCACTTGGCAACCAGTGCAACCAGTTCACAATTACTGTTAATTGTATAATCCTTGATTTGTATGTCTATGAGTTTTAGATGAGTGACTTGGAGGCAAAGCTCTATCTGTTAGAGTAATCATTTGTTTGTGGTAGGAAAACTGCTTGGTTTTGCTCTGAGCCATGGTGCCCAATAACTAAAACATGTATTTATTTTAGTGCATGAAGTCAGATTCAATTAAGCTTCCTCATATAGATGACATTAATTAGGAACTAATATCTTTTACATAAAATTTGGTGCAAAAATTAAAAATATAAAGAGTCACCATATAACCAAAGAAATGTAAGTGTGGTATCCAGGGTTTATAAGGGAATAGATTTAATACAGGACACATAATTTATAGGATTATTTTATAATATTCACCCAAAAAGTCAAATGCAGAAGGGTACAAGAGTTCTGTCCATGCACTAAAGACCCAAGAATCCAGTCGAGGGCCTGGATCGCATGGCAGTGTCCTACAAGAGTACAGCTGAAGACCTACAGCCCATGGCAATATTCTCCACGAGTCTAACTGGAGGCCTGCAGACCATGACAGCTTCTCATGCAAGTCTGATTCAGGGATCTGCACTAGGAAGGCCCGAAGATCAGTGGTGGAACCTAGAAAGTCTGCACCAGAGGGATGAAGAATCTGTGCCAGCAGGTTGAGGGATCTGCACTGGATCCAGGAAGCAATGCTCAAGGTAAGGACTACACCTCCCCCAAAGAGAACCACAGCAGCCATCCTGATGACAGCAAGGACCCACACTCCTCTGATGAGGAGTTCATATTAGGAGAGCCAGAGTGTAAAGCTTCTTCAGTAGGATCAACAGCACACCATTTTCCTCTCCAGTTCTCCTTTTATTCGGTTGGCAACAATCCTCAGTTGGACCTTCCGCACCCAGCACCACACTGATCCAGTTCAGGTTGGTGTTGTCAGTTGCTTATCAGTAAATCCACCATAATTAGTCAAACAAAATTATTTGACTTACAATAACAAGAAATAGAAATCAGAACTTAACTAAGATATCATTTCTTACCTATCAAACTGGCAAATTTCAAATTATTCACAAGTACAGCTCACTCTGTTGGTGAAACAGGAAAAAAGGGCATATTCCTACATTGCTGGTGTTAATAGAAAATGGAACAATTCCAAAGCAATGGAAATTGGCAAAAAAGTGCATTTGCATTTTGACACAGTTATCCCACTTCTAGAAATTTATTTGGATGTTTCACATCTGCAATAGAAAAATAATAGTAGTAGTGAAATATTGGAAAGAAAAAAGCAAAAAATCCCCCTCAGTAGAATGGTTTGAATAAATCATGATTTATATACACAGTAGAGTACACACAGGGTGGGGAAAAGAAGGGGCGAATCTATGAGTGGTACCAAAATAGAAAGAGCAGAATTTCAAACTCACTAGTTGACTGCTAGAATGTGATTTTTTTAATTCACGAAGTAATCATCAATAGAAAACAAAACAAGTACCTAAACATTGTTGAGGAACAAGATGGTCATGTTGTCTCAAATTAACCGTCTAGACTCCTTATTATAATGATAACCATATTTATAAAGACCATAACAAAATTACTATGGAAAAATCTGGAAAGAAAAAACCATAATTAAGTGAGCACTTGAGCATTGCCAGTAATCCAACAAGCGGGAATCTCATTACCTTCTGATGGATGTGATGTGAAGTACAAAACATTGCCTATGCGATGTTCTTGCAACTAATGTTTACTTTGAATCTAATTAGGAGGAGAGAAAGAGACAAGTCTGATGTGGAGAATTCCATACGTGATTGACTCACATATTTCAAACAAAGTCAATGTCTTAAAAGCAACATGAAATATCAAGACTGTATTAGATTAGAAGACAATAAAATATGAGAGTTTACTGTGAATTGCAATAATAGCATTTGCCTGAATCTGATGTGAGCAATGAGTGTAACATTTATTAATAATGTTTTGGGGAGAAAATGAGAATATTTGACTATGGCTCATATATTAGGTAAGATAATGAGGTAAGCATTAAATTTTCTGGATATGCTGATGGTGTTATGGTTGTGTAGAAAAGTGGCGTATTTCTTATAAGGTACATATTGAAGTATCTTAGGGTGATTTATCATGATGTATTCAATTTGCATTCAAAAGATTCTGATACATGTTAGAGTCACCAGCAATGACCTTAGATAAAGGAAATCTAGGGACTCTCTGTGTTTTTGATTTTCAAATTTACTATAGTTTTGAAAGTTTCTAATTCAATGGGTAAAAGGGAAGTATAGGTTTAACCCAACTTGCAAAATATAAATTTCATGTTCAAAGATAGTTGCAGCACTCTTTTTAGTCACAAACAAAAATTTTAAAATCATAGACCCACTATGTTTCCCTGAAAAGAAGACCTAGCCAGAAAATAATCAGCCTGGAAAACTAGAGATCAAAAATGGCAGCTCCAATCAGTCTATCTTTGTCTTTCCTTTCACCACTTTCTCTTGTTTAGTGGCTACTCTGTAAGGCAGGTAAGGCAAGGTTAGGCTGACTGGCGTATTTGATCTCTCATTTTCAAGGCTGATTATTTTCCGGCTAGGTCTTATTTTAGAGGGAAGAGTAATTGAAAGGATTAGGACATATCTATACAATGACATATATAATTATTAAAATACTATATATATATATGATAGAAGAAAGTGTTATATATAGTATATATGAAAAAGAGGGGAAGAGAGGGAAGGAAAAAGGAAAGAAAGAGAGAAAGGAAAGAAAGAAAGAAAGAAAGAAAGAGCCATTTTTGTTATAAAATACAGTTTCTGGAAGAATATACAAGAATCTATTAACAGTGAATTCCCCTGGAGAATGATACAGGGGTAGGGTAGAATTAATTTTCACATTTCATATTTCATTAATATCATACTTTATTTACCAGGAACATATTATCACTTTTATACTAAAAATATCTTTGCTCCCACCTGAAAAGTGTAAGGTCTCAACTATATAAAATCCATGAAATAGTAAACCAAAGTTTATTACTTAGCAGTAGTTTTGTTATGCTGATGTAGGCTGTCTTCGGTATTTGGCCAAAATTTGTTGTGTCAAGGCACATGTACAATACAAGTGGCACATGTTGATATAGGTAGACACATAAGAATGAGCCATGATTTTGATCCAGACCTAGTATCTGTCTAGGATCAATGTCATAAGCATATTGCATGTCTAGATGATGGAATTTTTTGAGAATCTTGAGGAAAGACATGGTTTCAACTTTATCAGTTATTGAAAGGCCTTGCAAATTGTAAATCAGAATACACATGTGTATTATATTTCCAACTATTTTTAGTGCAATCAGGTATGGTGGCACTCACCTGTATTCCCAGTACTTGGGGGGCTGAGACAGGAGGATCATTGCAAGTTTGAAGTCAGCCTTGGCTACAAAGTGAGTTCAAGGCCAGCCTGAAGTGCGTAGTGACCCTGTCTCAAAAAGATGAAAACAATATTCTTAGTATAAACTTGAATTCAGAGCAGTTGTTATATTTTCCACTATTCACAAATTGGGAAAATGAAATCAGAGATATTAAAGAACTTGTATGAGATAATGTTCATGACAATGATGTGAACTTTCTCCTCAGTGCTTTGGCTACCACTAACAGTATCAACAAATAAGGCTATCAGAGATCTTTTCATATTAGAGAACCCAGGAAATATGGCAAAGATTATACTTCTTATCTTAATTTAAAGCCAACTTTGAAGTTGGCTTTTTCTTTGGTTTAACATTATTATACCCTCCAATGAAGCAATCAACTTTCATCAATTTCTAAGACCTTATGGGGCATGTTTATGTATCAAGTCTTATAGCCACTTTTAAGACTTGATCTTTATTTAATTTATCTGAGAAATTAAGTATCCCAAGAATTACAAACATCACAGATTTGATGGTATTTTTATTTGTATATAGTCAAAGCCCAGTGGATCATAAAATCTTCAACAAACAAAATAAGATGCCCAAGACGTTTTATACCGTGAGCATGAGTCAATAGCATTAGTTAAACCAAAGACAGCTAGTACGCTCTGAAAGAGAACTGTAAGGACTATAATCAGTATGTTACCTCTGACATTTGCAAACACCCTTTAGAATCAAAAACTGTTTTAAAACCTTTTAATGTCATTTTATGAAGTTAGCTTGCCCTTTAAATGTCTTTTCATTCCTCCTGAGAATTAAATCAGTTTCAGAGAGGACCCATTTTTGATTATTTGAACAGTAGTTGGAGGGTAAAAAAAACTCTTAACCTGCTTGTAACAGCCTATTGTCACTGTGACTGCCAGCCTTCCAACTCTTTTGCTTTCATTCTCTTCTTGATTCACAAAAGTAGTGACAACTTCCTTCTCTTATGGAAGTCCCTGCTTGAAAATCGAATGGAAGTGGAGAGAGATGCAGATGCAGATTTTATGAGTATTTGAGAGACCCATGATTTTGTCAATCCCTGGTATACAGGATGCTCATCAACTAGATTCATGGGGTCACATCCTTCCTCTTAAAATAATTCTCCTGGCACAGAACCCTTCTGGTGAACACATGAAAGTGCAAGGACCCACATGAGTATCAGAAGGACTAAGCAGAAACCAGAAGTAAGTGGAGTAAAGACTGGCGATCTTAACTACTGTGACTCAAACTGAGAAGAACAGACACAAACAGGTAGGAGGTGTATAGATGAGGCATACCATGGTCTACATTAATGCACACAGAATGCCATGTTGGTTCTGGAAACCTCTCTATTCTCAGCAAAATCCAATATGCAATTGGGCACAAAAAGTATAAGACAAAGTAGTTGAATTCTTTAATGAAACAAGATACCTAGTGTGCATATATACAGGTTCAAAGTAAGACCCAGAGCTCTCTGCTTTGAAGATACTGTACGGCAAAAATGGAAATCTTGCAGCCAACGAATGAATAGGAGACAGGCATCCAACATAAGAAATCCCATACAGAAGTCAGACTTAATCAGTCATCGACATGGGTTTTAATAAATTAAAGAATCCTTCAGGACCCTGAGGTCTACCCTGGATCTAGATCTTCAGCAGGTAATAAATCTGTGAGCTTGGGGTGAAGTGGTTCTTGTTATGTTGTTTTAGTAACAGCTTGTCTTTAAAAACACACTCAAAGAAATACGGGTGATGAGTACAAGGAAAGAAAAATTGGTTACTGGAATGGCTTTGATTCCTACTTAGTGACAATGTACTAGAGCTCTTCAACTGAAGCATCTTCTCGAGAAAATTCAAATACCTATTTGTGGACTGTTTACATATGTACGCATCTTCCCTTCCCAGGTTAGTACTGGTGAAAATTAAGGCTTAATTGGAATCTAATCTAGGACTCAGCAAAAGCCATTACAATTACTGTAGCTGGCCTACTAGATGAAGATCTATGTCCAAATGCTATACTAATAAGAATCATGCTCAGTGTCAGTTCTTTATCAGTAACTGGAAATCATTGACAACCTTGCTGTTTGTTGCTATTTGCTTACACAAATTGTACCTTGCTTCATGAACTTAATTTGCTCACAGTTTCGGGGAAGATGGCCATGTTTCTGTTCAGCATCCAATGTGGAGTTTATGAATGGAAGCAAAATTTTGCCGAACGCTTCTGTTTGTGAACCAAATTGATGCAACCAGAAACATTTGTGGACCGAGGCATTACTGTGTTTTACTTTGTTTCATTTTTACAAGGAAGATTTCTATAGCATGAAGAAAGTCTCTTTGGTGAGTCAAATATGAAATGTGTATTTTAAAAACCCTTGTAAAAAGTCTCTCAAAGAAGTACAAGACCGCCCAAGAAAGAGGGTCCTCGCTCGTCACAACATCCACAGCAAGAAGACATGGCCACTAGAACCGTAAGACAAAGGGAGAACCCACACCAGCCTGCTTATATTATGAAATGGAAAATATTACAAGTCTAAGATTCTTTCCTCATTCAGCTATAGATAAAGAAATTTAGGCTGGCTCCTAGACACAATGATCTGCCCAAATCTCCACTGTTAATTAAATTAGAAGAGTGAAATACGCTGATTTTATAATTCTCAGTGAGTACTACATTGTTGTCTTGGTCAACTAACACAATCTGATGTTGTCTATTTCAGCTGTTATCAAGGCCAACTACATTTATCATGTCTCTTGAATACATGCCTCCCTTAGTCTAAGACTATTGCTATTAAACATCTTGCTTTGTTATCCCTAATTCCCCTTTGATCTTACATGGTTCCTCCTAGAATCGAACTCCCTGAAGTGACCCACCTCCAGAATAAAAAATCTATGTTTGGTGTATTGTAGTCTCCTACCCACATTGCTTCTTCTCTGTCTAGGTACGTTATAGGGAAATTCTTGTTAAAACACCCCAGGGCATATACACAACTCAAAGTCAGTTCTCCCATCCAAGGAAAAGAGTTGCTGGAGAGAGATGTTTACATATTACAGAGAAAATACAAGCCCCTACGTACACTAATCATATGATCTTTTTAAGGTACCCACAAGATGAAACTTCAGATAAGAACATGAGTGCCAGATAGTTTATATCAAAGGTGACGCCAGAAACCAGGTGTAAAGAACAGTGAGACTGAGAGAGGACCACCACGATGAAACTCAGCAATGAATGTGGTGTGTAAAGTTTGCCATTGTAGACATCCTACTGTGGCACAAAACACAGACTTGTTACCCTGAATGACATGAGTCTGAGACAGTCACACACACGGGACACAACTCACTATGGGTGGTAGTGTCCCTGGAGGCATTATCTATCCTGTATTTTCATGCTGGTCTGGAATGGACTTGGCATGCCCCAGCAGGTTTTAGAATTTGAGAAGATGAACTGTAGAGAGATGTGGCAAGCAATTGAGGCAGGTCATTTGTAGTAATATAATGAGTCTTAACACCAGAGCAGCAACTGAAATTCAAAGGGAGTCTCAGAACTGGCACAGGAACAAAAAGTATCTGTTCTAGTGACTCATTAAAGAACCAATTGATCATACAAAGCTTCTGAGATATTTGAGGAAAAATTATAGTATGAAAAAGAAAGACTGAAACGGGGAAAAATAATCTGACCCTAGGGAAATTAGAATTGTTCAAAAAAGTAAACTTTTAAGTTATTCTAATAAATATTTTCAGAAACAGTGAAAAACTGTTTCATCCATAAACAAAAATCGGGCCTCTGATAAAAGGAAACAAACAAAACAAAACAAAACAGAAAAGAAAAAAAAACTCAGAAAAGTAACATGCTATTGTAAAAATAAAATTCCAAAGTGAGGCCTGGTAAAAGATTAGATAGTTCTGTATACCAAAACAAAACTTAAAAAAATAAAATTTCCTGGACCTAAAAAGACTACATATTTTCAGGATAACTCAAATGGCTGGCAAAATCTATGCGGCATGGTCTTCACAGTAAAGCAAATCAGGCAATTTCAGAAATCCTAGAACAAAGAAAAAATTTCTAGGACTGAAGAAAGAATAAAACCAAAATCAAATTGCACAGTGAATATTAAAAGAAAATGTAGCACTGTTTTTAAATTTATGACTTTTATTAAACATTGAAATAACAGTCCAGACAAACTACTGAACAGCTCCTGGACAAAATGCTTTCAAGGCATGCAGGCTACCATACAGTGGAAGAGTCAGGTAGTCCATTTGTAGCAATTCAGCTTGACCTGACTGCAGCTGTCTTGAATCTTAGCTGCCATGCTTGCACCTGAGTAAGCTTGGTTTTTCCCATTGTTTTCCACATGCTATAGAGACAAAAGCATACCATTGGAATGGTATGAAGAACTTCATGATCTTGACCCTGGTGCCATAAACACCAGAAATGTGCCTGGTGTCCTTGATATTAGCTGCAAATACAATGCACATTCAGGGCTTGGATGAAGGTATTTATTTTTATTCTGACCCTTATATGACCCCCCTCTTTCTGACTAAAAAATTATGTGAATCCACTTACCTTGATGCCATTCAAGACACACTTCTGTTTGTAAATAACTAAATTATATACTATATAATCCTGGATATGTTTGTTTCTTTTCTTGGTCTCATAGCATCTTTGTGACCAGTTCCCACATAATGGGACTGGCTTTTTTGTTTTTGTTTTTGTTTTTGGGCTTTTTGAGACAGGGTCTCACTATACAGTTCAGACTGGACTTGAGCTTACTTTGTAGCCCAGGCTGGTCTCGAACTCACAATGATTCCCCTGCCTCAGCTTCCAGAGTGCTGGGATTACAGGCATGTGTCACCATGCCCAGCAAAGAAATCTCTCTCTTTTTTTTTTTTTTTTTTTTTTTTTTTCACCAGGGATCGAACTCATGACCTTACACTTAACAGGCAAGTGCTTGAACCACTGAGCTAAATCCCCAGCTCAGACTGTCTTTTTATGGAATACCATATTCTTAAAAAACTTCTCAGAAAGGTACTTCAGGAGAAAAAGTAATGCAAAAAGAAAAGAATAACAGGAGCTATAAGAAACAACAGCACTACCTTAAAAAATTCAAATAAGCAAAATAAGAATTATTGGATTGCACCATTCAGTTCTTATTAGAGAAATAGATTTAATGCAAGACATAAAAATGTATAAGAATTTGCAAGGTAGGCTTACGCTGGACACCCACAGAATCAGTTGTGGGAAAGTGCAAAAGGGCTGTCTGTGTGCTGGAGATCTAAAGGATCCAGCTGAAGGCCCAGAGCTCAGTGTAGTGCCCAGAGAGTCCGGATCAGGAGGCCGAAGGGTCTGTGTTGGAGGCTGAAGAGTCTGTGCTGAAAGCCAGGAGATGGCATCCAAGGCGAAGACAAAGACTGGAGCCTTTCAAAGAAGCAGAAGGTGATTCTTCCTTCTTCTTTTGCCCTTTGTTCATCCAGGTGGCATCTTATTGGTTGGTGCCATTCACAACCAGTAAATCCCAACAAATTGTCAGTAAATTCGTTTGGCTACACCTGAACTATACTGATCCAGTTTAGTTGGGTGTTTCTTACTCAAGTTGATACAATTAGTTAACTATCACGTGGATCTTGACACATAAACGTTTTGAAAGCAGAAACATCAGAAATTAATTAAAAGTTATCAATTATGAGGCCAATCATTGGGTTCAAAATGAGTAATGGTTACAAAATCATGACTCTGTAAATGCTTTTTGAGGGAATTACAATTGTAAAAATGAACCAGCAAAATATAAAGACTCCTATGTATTAAGGAAACAATATAAATATTATGACATTTGACATATAAAAGCTAGATAAGAAAAAAAGAACAATAAGATTGTAGGCAAAAGAACGAAAAGAAATAAAAACTAAAATTATCTAAGTTCTATATTTAAATTAATACATAATAATTGTCTGTACCTATAGGGTAACTGTGATGCTTTTATGTATCTATACAATATATTTTCACAGATGTATGCAATGTATAATAATTAGGGTATTCAGCATATTTATCACCTCATACATTTATCATTTTTTGATGACAGCATTCAAAATTGTTTCTAACATTTGCTAAAGTGGTAAATCAAAAAATGTAAATATGAGTATATATCTTTTATAATCATAAAGGTAATTAATAGAACAACTTGATTAATGGTACAATTACTATATTCAAGTATAGAGATAGGAAATTGAGGTACAAACAAAAAAAGTCCCAAACTCCCTATCATTTTATTATAGAATCATTAGTGCTATCTAAATTTGATAACTCAGATATAGAAGCAGAAATAAAAACATTAAAAAGTCTTTAAATTCATTCTGAAAATTTATTAAAGTGGAAACCCTGGAAAAATAAAACAAGTTAAAAAGTACTTATCTCTGAAATGTGATGCTTTAGGTGCAGGAGCTTGAAGTGGAGGAAAGATTGGTGTATTTATAATTTCACTTTAGATAGTTTTAAAAAACTAGAATTTTTTCATGTTTAGATGTTGCTTTCAGAAGAACACTGTGGTAGAGATTTAAAAACTCACTAGTTTGCCAGCTGTAAATGAAGTTTCTTGTCCTCAGTCATGAATTTTTGTAATTAATATAAATTTAACTAGTGTCCAGTATTGGGGAGAATAAATAGCCTTGTCATTTTCACCCCTCAAGCTATAGCTTCATTTTATATAGCCATGTTAATTCTTCCTATAATCCCCACGAAGTGCAGGAACTTCTGGTATTATCTTTAAGCCTCTTTTATCGCTGCTGAATGCAAAAAATCACTTTTTTTAAAAAAGCCAGGAGGTAGGGAGAAAAAAAAAAAGTAAGAAATGACTAGGGTGTTAGGGAATGAAAACCAATGACAATGATTAGGTTAAAATAATTAGATATTTATTCTCTCCTGCATAACTCAAAGAGATTAATATTCTTCATGTGATAATGGGATTTTCATATATCTCTAAAATACTTCAAAATGCTTGTTTTCACAGAAAGGACATCGGATCCTAAATATTAGATAATATACCAAATGAAAAATTTATGAATTCATTTTCTTACCTCAGGGACAAGACTCTGTTTTTGAATTCTTGAAGAGAAGGGCAAGTTACAGAATTCAGAGAATATTGAAAGGAATAAGTGACTGAGTTAAAACGGAACCCAGTTTGTTCTACAGGTTGACATTTAAGCATGTACATATATCTCCAATATCTCATTCTCCATGAGCAGTGCAATCCATTGGGGAGTTGATGAATGTGATGATAAACTCTCAATTTTCTCTATTAATCAAAACAATCTGTCTTCTGAACCATCTATGTTTCTACTTTCTGAGATGAGCAGAATTTACCTTTTTGGGGGATGAACAGAAGTGTGATAGAGGAAGTAAAAGAAAGAGGGAAGGAGGGGGCAGAATATGCACTGAATAGTTATTTCTCCACTTTGTTCTTTAAAAAGTAGAAACTACATAAAAGGGTTATAGACATTATATTACAGCAACACATGTATACCCAAATTTATAACAACACAATTCATAATAGCTAAATATTGGAAGCAGCTCATATGTCCATCAACAGATGAGAAAAGATACCATTTACAAACAATGGAGTATTACTGTTCCACAAAAAAAGATAAACTTGAGTCATTTGTAGGAAAATGGATGCACTTTGAAACCATAATGTTAAATGAAATAAATCAGACACACAAGTTTAAATATCAGTGTTTCTTTTATATGAGAAATTCAGAGTAAAAATAAAAAGCAAAATAAAAGTAGGTAATTGGAAGTAGGGAAATAGTTCATTCTCAAAGGGGAAGAGGATCATGAGATGGAGGAAAGAGAGAGGGAGCAAAGGGATTAGGGATGAAAAAAGGAATTGGGGTGTCATCTATGTGCACCAACTCACACAAGGAGTGTAAACATTATGTACTCCAAACACGAACCAAAAAAAGAAGGGGAGGGAAGGGGAAGGGGATGAAGAAAGGAATTAAGATGTGTTATGTACAGGTATGAACTACCCACAAGGAATGCAAACATTAGGCACTACACACATGTACTAATAAACTAAAATAAAAAATAAATTTAAAAGTGAAATGAATAGGAATTAAACTAAGAAAGATCTTGAGTTTCAACCTGTACTTACGCCATACATCCCACACCAGCCCTCTGGAACACACACATAAACACATTAAATTCATCTTACACCTACAACACTTGTGGCCAAGAACTATATTGCCCTTCAGATCTCAGTGACTTAAGCAGTGGTGTCAGTAGAATGATAAACTAGGAAACTCTGAGCACATGCATCTAGAAAAGTCAAATCTGACAGACAGAAGGTAGAATCATGCTTACTGGGGGCTGAGAAGAAGGGGAAATTGAGTTATTTAGTGAGCACAGAATTTCAGTTGGGGATGATGGAAAAAAATTTGGGAGATAGTAGGATAGTTATACAGTGATGTGAAGGCACTTGTATCACTGAACTTTATACTTAAAATGTTAAAATAGTGAGTATTTCTCAACCTTGTCAAGGTAAGTTTTCTTCCATTTAAGAACACAAATTGAAGGAGTATATATCAGAGGCCTTGGAAAATTCATGTGTTTATGGGTCTCTCTCTGTGTGTGCATGCGTGTGCGTGTGTGTGTGCGTGTGTGTGTGCGTGTGCGTGTGTACATACACGCATGCATGTGAGCACAGAGAAAGACAGAAAAGGACAAGATAGAGACAGAGCTGGGTTAGATGTAGGACAGACTATTGCAGTCACAGTCAGGAGGCCTAGAAAAGCTGTGGATTCAGGTGAACTGTATTTTGATTCCTAACCCCTTGTTCTTGGACAAGCCACACATCTTTCTGAATATCAGTTCTCCTCATCTGTAATATAAAAACTCCCAATTCATTCTATATGGATTATTAGAAAGATTAAATATGCCGAGTACTTCATACCCAATAAAAATGGCCACTGTAGTCCAGGTCTTTTTGGTCACTTTGATAGTCATTCTTGTCTCATAAGGCTCTTGGTCTATTCAGCAAATGCATCACAAATTATACCTTGTTAAGACAAATTCAGAGCATTAGTAAACTCCTCTCAGAGAAAGTTAATCTTGAAAATAAAAACTCTGTCAATGCTGAAGCAGTGTCCTGCAAGCTCTGCTTCTTGAGACACAGTTCACCTACCAATGGGATGAAGATTCACGGCAAGCCCTCAGACCAAAGGCTCAGACAGTGAAGTGCAAGTTCCAGCTGGCACCTCTCGTGGCACAGGCTTCCCTTGTTGGCATAAGTTGCAGCATGGCTGACCATTTTGCTGGCTGCTACGCATCCTGTAACTGTTTTAAGAAAGGGAGAATTAGGGTCTGCAGAGTTGCAAATAAATGCATGTTCCTCCATAGTACCAAAAAGAAGGGAAAGATGAAGAAAAATATCAGAAGTACTCCCTGATCTCCAAATCTGGAAACTAATTTCAAGTAGTAACACTCTCTATAGCAGTGCAGGGCAGTATAACAGCCACTAGCCACATGGGGCCATACATATTAAATTTGAGTTAAATTAAATGTAAAGATCAGTTCCATCACACTAGCTCATTTCATATGCTCAGTAGTCACAAGTAGCAAGAGCCTCACACTGGATAGCAAAGCAAAAGAAAAGGAATGTTTGCATCATTTCAGAAAGTACTATTGGACATTGATGGCCTACAGCAAAGAGACAAAAATAAAACTTACTGAATATATCTAGTCAGACAATTTTCTTGGCTTCTTTTGTAAGGATATTGGGATTTTTATGTAATCTGGAAACTATGCGTGACTCATAAGGGCAAACTAACCTCTGAAGACCTGTAACGAACTCTGCATCCCTCAAAGAAAACACCACAAGGTAGGAATCCGAAGCCATTTCCAAATAAGCCATTTTTTTTCCCAGTGGGTGCTCACCTACAAAGGTTTTCCAGAGATGACTTTGACCATCCACCCTCTTCCACAATGAAATTTGCATTATGCTTATCAGATGGAAATTTCTCCTGGCTTTTAGCCCTCTTGCAAGGAAAAGTAGAGGGCTCCTCCCTGTCATCTAAAATGCTGACTTTCCTACTCTAGCACTATTTCTCCATCAAGTCAGTACCTCAATACCAATATCAAATACCCATAGTTCCCTGCAAGCAAGAAGGATTCAAGAATTAAGGTGTAATATGTCAATAAGTGGCAACTCCAAAAAGCCCTTGGGTAGTAAGTAAGGAATATAGGGCCAAGTCATAGAAAAAAAAAAAAGAATTTTAATGAAACAAATCCATAAGTTAGGACATTCTATAAGACTATCTTGCCCTCTAAAACATTTCAAGGTGACAAGGAAAAGTGGGATAATTGTTCAAAATTAAAGAAACATAACCAAATGCAATGTGCATGCTTTGAATGCTGCTTCAAAGATGAAAGAAAAACAGCTATAGATGCCTTTTAAATTTGGCTCTATGAAGGCAAGGACAAAGGACAAGCAATAAAATGACTTTTCTTAGGCAGTGACATTTAAAGTGAGACTTGAAAGATGAGGAGCACATGAAACTGTGATTCTGACAAAAGGAATAAAGCCAGAGTAGGTGAAGGAAAGTGTATTAGTCAGCTTCCTTGATGCTGAGACATCATACCAATCATCCATAACTTAGCATTTCAATGCATAGTTGTCTCGCCAGGGCAGAGACACCAAGGATGTATGGCATGGTGGAGGAAAGCTGCCCCTCATGTGGCAGCCAAGAAGCCAGGGAGGAGCCATGGACAAGAATATACCCTTCCAGATCCACCTCTCACAGTAGGGCCCTACTAGCAGAACAGCACTCTCTCCCTCTCTCTCTCATCATATACATTCATTGAAAAGTACCATCTATGCCACCAAAAGCAAAGGATTTGGGGAAAGCATCAATGTCATGTCAGAAGATAGCAGTCCCACTGTTTAGCAGCTACTCTTTCATATCTCCTAGGAACTTCATGTTCCTAAACTGTCATTTCAGTGCTCTTGTCAAACCATGAATTTATGTGGCAGGGATTGCCCCATTTCTGTATTTCTAGGGACTAACTCAAGGTATTATTTGGAGGAGAAATGAGAATATTTTTGTTGAAATGAACAAAATATAAAAATATTATCTCCCAAGATTCCTATCCTAGAGGATAATTCTGAAGTTAAGAAGAATCCAGGAACTTAAAAGGTCAAAGGAATTTGGAAAGATGAAACTATAATAATTTAGCAAGTCTTGAATTTCATATCAATAAACGAAGGTCCAGATTTCTTTTGATAATTCATTGCCTAGAACATTTTAATCTATGCAGAATATTTTCACAATCAAAAAGGCAAAGAATAATTTTTCTGCCTCCAGCAAGGCCTTGCTGAGCTACATAAATAAGTGCATTCTGGTTTACATTAGGGGAAAAATTGATCCCAGTGTAGTATGAAAATGGAGCCTTATAAATCTCAATAATGTCAGGAACAAAACAGTACATTTAATAGGAGCCTGATTGGAAGGCCTGATAAAGGAAATTTGGTTGATTATAATCCTTGAGTAAGACAGAAGTTGGTTTTTCTCAGCCCAATTTTGCTCTGCGGGTATCTGACAAGTTCAAACTGCCAGCTTAAAGGAGTTCAATAAATTTCAAGTTGTTTTTATGTCAAAGGGTTGAATTTAGACAAGCTGTGTTGACTTGAAACTGGACAGCTGGAATTTGTATTTTTAGGCA
Source organism: Dasyprocta punctata (assembly GCA_004363535.1). Taxonomy (NCBI): domain Eukaryota; kingdom Metazoa; phylum Chordata; class Mammalia; order Rodentia; family Dasyproctidae; genus Dasyprocta; species Dasyprocta punctata. The sequence goes on along the minus strand of RJWM01005034.1, from coordinate 22,947 downwards.
TTGGAAATTCCAGTGCAGTTTTGACAAACATTGATGATTCCTCATCATGGGACTCTGTAAAGTGCAATGCCTTTCACTTTTTCATTTGTTGCCTTTTGCTATTGAAATAAGCCCACTTTTTTCTAATAAGTTTAAATAAAGTTCAGAGGAGAGTGTGTAATAAATTGGTAGGAAACTTAAGAGTCTGTGTAGCTTAGAATAAGCTAATCTTGTAATGAGGCTGTTATTAATGATAACTTTCCTTAGTAGCTGTTTTCTGGTCACCTCACAAATTACATAATTTATCTTAGGTTTCGAAGTTCAATTTGCAGGTGCTGTGGTGTCAGTAGTGTGGTGAGACCTGTGATTACAAGCAACATTGATACATTCTGGGTATGGTATAGGTCAGTGCTTCCTCTAGAAAGCCAGAGAGAGCATGAGAACAGAAGTCTCCCTTCCATAACATCTGCCCATTAAGCCAGGCTTGTTTGTTTCGGTGAATAGTCTCCCAGACATAAAGACTTAGTTTGGAAATTCTTTTCTACCTCCTCTGAAACATGACTCTCAGAGGAAGATTAAGATTAATAGTGCATCAGGTTATGCGTAATCTCTCAATATTTCATTTTGTGTTAATCTTATAACATTTGCATTTTTGAAATGAGAGTTTCTGATGTATTGGGGTGAAACCCAGAGGCCTCATTTAGGTTTGATTTATTATCTACTAAATGACTTTCTTAGAAAATCTCTTTATCTCTTTTTCTTCCAGCTAATCTCAGTACTGGAGCAGGTTCTATTATAACAAAGTTTATTAATGCATTTTAGATTTTTCTACATAGCGTTCAAAAATTTTCTTACTAAGAGCAACATACTAACTGGAAACAGAGATGGGTAAGGTATACACCTTTAAATGAACCAATATGATACAATGTTCTTAATCCTCCAATAATTTATCTCTAAATCATTTTTTTAGGAAGAGATCGCCATATAACCTCCAAATTCTCTTTTAGGCCCAGTGAGTCAAGTTACTGTAAAAGCAGTCATTGGCTATAGATACACTTCTTGTGTAAACTCAGGCTGTGGCAGCAAGTAATGGAAATTCAAGCAGGCATAAAAAGTTTTGGTCTTAAATTAAAGAAAAGAATAGGCTGTTATATTGAAAACTGGTAAACAAAGATAGAGTTAGTAAAAACCACAAGTGAAAAAAGAAACTAGAAGCAACAGGATAAAGGGGAAAGAATGTGAACAGAGAAGTGCCACTGAGAAAGCTGATGTTGCACCTAAAAAGCATTTTAATTTTCTCTATTGTTCCACTAACTTAAATTTTATGTGTACCTATATGCTGGTCAACTCCATACATGATTTATTCAAGTGAATGCTATATAGTCTGGTGTGGAATTTTGGAATTGGTGAACACATTGAACAGTCCTTTGAAGATAGTGTGGCACACAACCTTAAAACTTGCATTGGTAGATAGAGTTGAAGATGGTGGTGTGGATGGAAGTAAACTGGAAATGGGATAAAGATGAGAAATGGGGTTAGGACTGGAGAAAGTATAATGGACTTAGTCGACATTAGCTATGGGAAAGCAGGATTAGGCAGACCTTAGATTGAAAAGATCAACCACAACCAGGAATAGAGGATAGTTCTGGTTCTAAAATAAAATATTTTAGAATGAACACATAAGGTTATTGACATAAAATGAATGACCCATTGCTCAGAAAAGGGGTGCAGACCGAATGAGGGGAAATACATGGCCATGTTGTTGTTGTCTGAGTACCAGATGCTAACCTCACATCTGCTGGGCACTGGACCTATTGTAGCCACACAACTGATTCAGGTTCCAGAGAATGGAGGAGTTCATGGGCCTTTCTGCTTGATGTGGATGAACTCAAAGCATGAGCATGCTGAGAAACTAAGTTGTCAAAGAGAGTCAAGCATGTAAGAAACATATATTTGCGTACATGTTTGTGATTGTGTGAGCGCATGTGTGTGAGAGGGCGTAGTGGTGTATGCATATATCTATTATTGGATAGTTCCAAAAGCAGCCAAGTCATTCTACCTATTTCTCATTGAGTGGCAACTTTATTTAACAAAACACCCTAAAACACTACTATCATACATATGTGTGATAATGCAGCTAGGAATGATTCTTAAAAACTATAACCAGAAAACATTTATAACTGTATTTTGCCTCTGTTTAAGCAGATGGCAATAAAGTGAGTAAAGATAATAACAAAAATGCAAACACAAATACAAATGTATTTTAAAAGGCCTTTCAAATATTTCAAATAGAAATCTTGACTTACTTTCTTTCTGAGAATAAGTATGACTGACTGGCTGGAGGACTATGAACCTAACTTTGAGTTAAAGTCTGTTGAGCACCTAAATTAAAACAAAACATGGGATGGAATTTCACATAGAATATATTTCAAAGGGCTGCTGGTGTTGAAGTCCAGTAAATTTGTCATGGATGTAAGTTAATTGCTCCTTTCTGTATGCATCATGGTATAGACTTCAACATCTGTTTGTCCTCTTATTCAAGCAAGTATACTTGTGGGAGACCAGTGAGATTTAGGAAAGAAAGGAAGGAATGAACTCTAAAAGAGAAAGTGGAAGAGAAAAAATGGAATTCATAAGCTCATACTGTTAAGGGAAATTCCTATTTGTAGTGTCATCTAAGATTCTGTGGTAGCTGATTGTGACATTCAAATGACAATAAGCCAAGTGCCTTCTGGTCAGAACAACTTAATGGTTCATCCCTTATAGACATATAATCCTCCTACATATGAGTGGAGTGACAAACTAAGACTTTTTTTCATGATCTTTTATGGCAACACTTATTTTAAGAACCAACACTTAGAAAATTGGACTGGTAAAAATACAAAGAATCAACTCTGCTAGTTTTTCTCTGTTCCCTGCTGCTTCAAATAGAAAGTTTTCAAGGGCAAGAAGAAGGAACAAATGGACTTAGAAGAACAAAGTGTTTTTCTATCACAGGTAGAGATTAATATGCAGCTCAGCTTCTGGGGCACTTTAAGTAAGAGTCCTGTTTTTCTAAAATGAAGTATTTACCACCTCCTGGGAAACGTAAGACTAAGGTAGGGAGTCAGACAGTTACTAGAGACAGCCACCACATGCAAAAAAGTTGTGTGTGCTATCCATCCACTAAGCATCCACCACTGTTTCTACCATCATTAAAGTCAGTCCAATGACAGGGGCTATGCAAATTTGTAATGAAGAGACAAGTGACTAAAAGAAAGGAAAACAGGTCAAGAAATCGCATAATCCAGGTTCTGGCTTTTTGCATCTATATAATCTCATTTCAGAAAGCCAAGGTTCCTATTTCTAGGAGACTTCTCTGGAATCTTCATTCCCACGGAACTATCTTCAAGGGGAGAACTATGACCAACAAAATGAATAGATAACTGGGATATAGCATTTATGGATTCTATGAAATGAGGTAAACTCAGTTCACCCTTTCAAGTCAGTATCTTCATTTGTGAAAGGACAAATACTAACCTAACACTGGTTAGGGCAATCATAAGTGTTAGATCAGCTTGCCTTACCAATTTGAAAGATGAAAATCACTATTTTCTCCAACTATACTTTACTTTTACAATATAAATCATTAAAAATCAAAGAATTAATCCTTTAGATCATTCAAAACTAATTATTCCCAAACTCTGAAGATATAGAAGCTCCTGCCTCCAACAGACATTCTGCCTCTGATTCTGCTCTGACTTCTTGGCTGTAGTCACATAGAAGTACTAAGCATCTAACATGATTCTTCTAACAAGATTCTAAGTCTGATGTGTGAATCCTGAATTTGCTAATGACAACAATTCACCAAGTCACCACATCAAATTCTAATGAGATGTCTCAGTAGGAGTCTTGGCAATTATTTGCTCATCATTATTTTCTCCTTTGTTTTATATTTCTTAGCTCAGAACAGGTCTGAAAGCAGAATAAACATGTTACCATGAAGACGATTCCAAGAACGTAAGCCAAATTCAAATTTGTATAACACCGTATAAGAATATCTGTTTTAAAGAATCTATTGTTTCCATACTCTGGGCTAAACAATATAAGAAATATAAGAAAAAGAAAAGACAAGCAACCCTGTCTTTCAGATGGGTCTTATAGCTCTGGCCCCCTGGATTTTGCCATTAAAAATCTCAGTCTCATATTCTTTCCCTTTTATCGAAAGGCTCAGCATGAAAGGAGAAGTTCAAAGTGTAAAGTTGTATAAATCTATACAACATATTCCAAAACAATACAACTATTATTCAGTGAGTATGCAAAGACCCACAAGAGAGGGAATTTTCTAAGTTCAAATTCGAGAAAGGTATGTCTCATCTCACAAAGTTGAGATTGCTGTTTTTTGTTACAGAGAAGTAATCTATCAGGTTGTGAGTTGCTCCCTTTTTCTATGAAATTGGGAACCCCAAAGTGAAGCTCTGTGTTTATCATTACTTTCTTACATTATCATTGCTGCTCCATTTGCTCTCCATCTTTGAGACTTTTGCCATTCACTTTATTACATCTCACAAGAAGACACTCATATATTTATAACGTTTTGAAAGACATATAGATATAGATATAACAGAATATTAAAGTTTCTGTCGTATGTAACTAAAGCAATAATTCAGTGACTTTCAATGCCTAAAGTAATAACAAAATTGCTAGAGAGCTGCTTGGACCTTCATGTCCAATCCAGTTCAATTGCATACTTTCTAAGTTTGAGACACACTAGTTCACTTAAAGATTTCTTGACTTTTCCATTTATCCACATCGACATAAACTTTGCCTCCTGTTTTCATCCCCCCCCCCAACACACACACACACGCTGATCCTCGGAAACAGGCAAATCCGTATCTCTCCCTCAAATTGTACTTTGGGTCAGGCTTTCTCTAGTAGCACTCTTGTACCAGAGAGAATTAGGCAATTTTGATTTTTGCTTTTAAGTCCCCTAAGGTTTTTATCGCATTTTGCAATTTCTCTATTGTGTTTTTAATATTTCATGTATCTACCTTTTCCTTCGGCTAGAGTAAAATATGCTGAGAAACATCTTTTATTCCCAAATTGGGCACACAGTCACACACAAAGTAGGATCCTAATAAACATATATATTAAGATGAAATGAATGAGTAAACAAACAAATAAATGGGGTCACTATAGTACTAGTTCAAAGAAAGGAAACAGGAAAACCCATAAGAGGCTTGGAACAAATTCCAGGGGTAAATAAAATATGGACAGAATCTAATTACCAGTGATGAGTGTAAAAGCTTTTAGTCATCTTTAGAATCTACCAAAGGGAAAATATGTACAATAAAATATATCATCACCCCAAGAGAGCACCAATGAAAAGAAGAGCAAGAATTTGGGTGAGGGGCAGGAATCTGCATTTTTCTATACCAGTGGGAAGGAAGTGGCATTGGCTCTTGTGGAAGTCTTGCCATGTTCTCAGCAATGGGCCTATGCTTCTTTCTACAAGTTAACTCATTCAATCCTCAATTCTTCCCTAAAAAATATGGGATATTATTATTTCCTAATTGTGCTTAAGTCCTCAAAACTTTGAAAGATAGTATCAACATGGAACAAGACACCTCATACACTGTCAGTTTTAATATCTCTAGCATCTTTACTCCCAGCAAACTTCATGTGTCTCACAATAATGGGAAAAGGCATTATTTCTTGAATAACGATAGACACAGCTAAAATCCCATACTACTTGACTTAGGAGACCCAAGTAGGTTCAGTGCTACATTAATAATATACCCAGAAATCATACTTGTAAAATCTAGAGAGAAAATGAATGCTCCCTGTTGGGAAGGTTTAACAGGAGGCAAGGAAACTAAATGAATGAATGAAACCGTGATCTACATATTAGCACATCAGGGACAGCAACTTTGGCTGGGCTTCCTTAGTCACAGTCATCTGCTTTGCAGCCACTTTAAATAGAACTGCTAGGTTAACAAATTTCCAGCCATTAAACAAACACTTAGTGAGTATCATCCACATACCAGACACTGAAACCCACACAAGAACAAAAGTGCAAAAGGCCAGAACTGTCAGGTACGTGAACCATTTCATGCATCATTTCATCTAGGAAATTTGCTTTTAGATTGGAAGGAGTATTTACAGAAGAATCATTCGATTCAATTATCCATCAACAATCAATCAATAGATAATAAATCACAAAAAAATACCTTTAGGGTAGACTAAATACTGATAAATGTTATGACAGAAAACAATTGTCAAGTTGGAGAAAAATTAGAAAGTGATTGTCCAGTAGCACTATTAAGCATTGTGTTCAGGATTGTTTTCAAGAGAAAGCACTCAAGCAGACAGGACAGTCATAGAGAAGGCCAATAGCAGGAGGACTCCTGATACATTAGAAAAATGGCAAAAAATAGATCTTGTAGCTTGGATGATGAAATAAGAGAGGAAGTCAGAAAAGAATATTGGGGGCTTCAGGAGGGCTTCATAAAGGACTCTGGTTTCAACCTCAAGTAATATTTGGAGCAAGTGAAACATATTGAGTAGGGAAGTGATATGATTTGATTTATACATTAAAAAATTCTCATTGGATGGTTAACTGAAAATAGAAAACAAATGGAACAAGAAGAGAGGTTAGGAAATCTTGTTATGTGACTGAGGGAAAAATGTCTCCAACCAGATGATTATTGGTAGAGGAGGTAAAAAGTGATCCAATTCAATAGATATTCTAGATATCTTGAAACTATAACCAACAGAACTGGATGACAATTGTGAATGAATTTGGCTTCAGGTGAAATGTGTATACATTTTTTGGAAGACTATATATATATATATAAATATATTTTAATATATTTTAATATTTAAAAACCCAGTATCCAAAGATTGAGCTTTGGAGCACTCCAGACAAAGGGAATTATCACAGGAAAGTCTTGGAAAAAGTTGCTACCGAGATACGAAAATAAAATGATAGAGAAGGAGAGAGGAGAGAGAGAGCAGAGAGAGAGAGAGACATCATTGTGTAATGATGTGGTATCCTGAAAGTCATTAAAAATGTATTATCAAATCAAGGAGGGGTGATTAACTTTGGAAAATCAGTTGATGGCTGAGAATTGATCATTCGATTTAACATTGCAGAAGGATCATTAGTGATATTAATGAGAGCAGATTCAAGCAGTATGTGAACATGTGTGTGGCAAATGGTCATGATGTTATCAAAGTGGAATTGGCATGAGTTTAAAAGTCAACGGGAGAAGAATTACGGAAGTGACTACCATACTCAAGCTAATTAATGGATCACCTAACACAGTTACTTTTCCATTTACTTACTCTTTGTATGTGTGATGAGTACCTAAAACCTACAATCTGTTTTTATTTTTATTATTTTCTATTTTGTGGTCTTTTTGAGACAGGGTCTCACTATGCACTTCAGACTGGTCTTGAGCTCACTTTGAAACCCAGGCTAGTCTCAAACTCGCCATGACCCTCCTGCCTCAGCCTCCCGAGTGCTGGGATTACAGGCATGCACCTGGCTAAAAACTAAAATCTTAAGAAATTTTCACTATACACTATAATATTTTTAACTATAACCCTCATATTGTCTATCAGCAAATAATTCATCCTATATAACTACAACTTTGTACCTACGGAACAAAATATCACTATTGCCTTTTCTCCTAAACTTCTGAGATTTGAGTTTCTCCCTGCCATATTCTGTTGCACTGGGTGCAGCTGTAGAGAAAGTAAAGTTGGATTTGACCAAAAGACTACGGTTATGTTGAGTTGAATCAGAGAGGAATGAATAAAATAAGGGTCTACATAATAGAATAATATGATTGGCCGTAGAGTTGATCCGTTCAAATATTATATTGCCTTATGTAAGGGTGATATTCTGTGTTCCTTTTATTGTCAAGGTTTTTATAATCTTTGTGATGAGAAACTTGTTAGAGCAATGAGTAATCAACATATAGTCAAGGTTCTTCCTGTATGACAATCAAACGGGGTATTTATTACAAATGCAGATTGCATTTATCCCACTCAGTCTTTCTTAATCAGGATTTTCTGAGTGTTTAAACTTGTGCACAAACACTTGTATCAAGCTTCCCAAGTGATTAACTATATTAACACGAGAGCAAATGAAGATAATTAGAAGTGTGATCCTTCACTCTTTTCTACTTAATAATGAATTTTTCTGTTTCTTTGGTGATCATTCAGTTTCAGTGATTTGATGCTAGAGTTGTGGGTAGCACCCTTTGTTTTAAGAAATTTCCATCTCCAGTCATTTGTAGCCTATAATTAGAACAGATAGTTATGGACTGTATCTCGCAAGAGTTCCCCTGTCACCTTCCCTCACCACACATACACGTGCACACACATACACACATGCTGTTTTAGAACCCCCAAAAGAAACAACTAAAGCCTCCCACATCTTTGCCCTAAATTGGGTAAAGAATTCAATATACAAATTAACAAAGGAAAGATAACAGGTTTATAGTTTTAATCTGGATTTTATATGACACAATGCTCAAAAGATAAGAAAAACTTTCCTAAATTCCACAATTCGGACTTTATATCATAAAATAACATCAAGGAGTTATAATATATGAAGACTGGTCCTGTAAAGTAATAGGGACATCCAATTTCCATGAATAAAAATCTGAATGTGGGTCCAAAGTTCATGGAAACTCTTTTACTCAGTGTTCTTCTACCTTTTTTTTTTTTTGTAGTGCTTTAGGCTCTCAAACTTTAGGCAGTTTTTTCTAGAAGAATTATGCATTCTAATCCATTCATCCATCAAACAATTTCTATGATAGATGTATTTTCACTGTGTCCTGAGTGCCCAGAAAGAATATAATCAGTGTATAATATATCCTGAGTTAGAAATTAAATTAATATGATCAGGAGACATCTACAAAAAGGTGGCAGTAAGGATAAATCATGAAAGATGATTAGAAGTTTACCAGTCATAAGCTATAAAGAAGGACACATCAAGTCAGGGAAAATCATACTTACAGGTCCTCTAGGTCACAGTTTCTGGCATACACAGTGAACAGCTGGCAGCCACGGCATACCTAGCAAGCCCTGAAAAAGAAACAGGCTAGAACATGGTTAGGAACAGTGTCATTAAACTCCATTTATACCCTGTTAAAATAATTTCAGTTTGTCTTGTTTTGTTTTGTTTTGTTTTGTTTGTTTTTACTATTAACCTCTGTTAGTTCACCAAAAAGAACAAAGAACAGTTTGTGTTTTCATTGTTTGATCATTTTTTCATGCCTGTATCATGTAATCTGAACAACTACTGTGAAGATAACAGTACACAATATATTAACTAGTGTTAACCTCCTATTACTTTGTTTTGAAATTCTGTATCATCATTTTTATTGTTTTTTCGCTTTTAAAATAAAAAAAATTTAAATTTAAAGAAAAGGTAGTTTTCAGTTTTAAGTAGTAGTCAAAGGTGAAGGGAGAATTACAGTGTGCTGTTATGATCTGCATGTACATTATGGAAAGAGTCAGTCAAGCTAATAGACTTATCTATTACCTCACCAATTTACCATTGTTTAGTGGTGAGAACATTAAAATTCTATCCTAGGAATTCTGAAATACAGAATACATTTTTATTAACTGTGGTCATCATGCAGTACCATAGATCACTCAAACTTACTCCTTCACTCTAAACAAAATCTTGTGCCTTTAACAATTTTTCTTTCCATTCCATTTTCCTCCAACATCCAACTTCTGGTAACAATATTTTTACTCTTATGGTTCTGTGAGATTGACTTACTTACCCTGAAAACTAACTTTTACAAGATTAATCTGATCCAAATTTGGAACACTGATTAGAGGATAGAGACGAAGGCAGAATACTAGTTAAAAAGTTCATGAGGAGTGTCAAAGTGTAAGGACTTTTTAAAAGGAGACATAAAAATATTAATGAATGGGTTTAGTGAGAACCCTGTAGGCACTTAGAAACAGGCAATCTCTTTTATACATTGTGACATGTCTGCACCCTTAGACACCATACTGAGAGTAGTTACATGATGAAGTAGTTACATGATGAAGTAGTTACATGATGAAGTAGTTACATGATGAAGTCACTGGGCTTAATTCAGACATAAATGTAACACTGAATGTCAATGTTGCTGATATATTTTCTCTCTTGGGTAGGACATTTTGCCATTTTCCCTTTCTCCTCATCTCACCTAGTTTTATCAGAGTCTTCAGGGTGACTCATAAGGTATGTTGAAAACCCTAAACATTTCAGACATCAACACTACTCAGCCAATCTTTCTGGATACTGTTTTCCCTTAGCCAGAAACCACTTCCATTCCATCATACCTATCCCAGTTTCTGAACTGCAAGGTCTTTGAGAAGAGGAGAATTTTGTCTTCCTGCTTTAGACTACCTGTTAGGTTTGATGGATATATAAGTTTGGCTTATTAGATGGAGAGCCTGAGACAGGTATTCATTTGGACTTAGCATATTGGTAGAGGTATTCAGTTGGACTTGACATATTGGTAGAGTACTTTTGGAAGAATGGGAGCAAGTTAAGCAGAAGAAGCTGAGCAAAAATGTTGTTTAAACTGCAGATTAGCTTCAGGCTGATCTGATGGGAGGTTCAGCAATGTAAGTTGAACTCCAAAATGGGCATCCCCTAACCCAATGAGATAACCTCTTATATTCCAGTACCATTCAATTACTAAAAAAGTACTCTGCAATATGGAGGAGGATGTGTATAACCACTAAAGCAAGGTAGCCTTGAATTGGATTATGGTAATTTTCTGGAGAAGAAAGCAGCTGTCAGTCATTAATATCCAGCACTCACAGTAGCTGGGGGATAACTTCACAGTTTTCAGTAATGGGAATCTGAGCCCCAATGTCATCTGCACTCTGTGGGTTTCAGTGTCATTCTGCCTAAAGCCCAAGATACAAGGTTTAATGAAATAGCTCCTCATATATTCATGTTCACTATTCCTGTTTTCTACAAAGACACGGGAAACATGAGAAAGGCATATAGTGAAATAGTCACGATTGCCTTTTCTCCACAGCAACAAATAGACTGATGTTAGTAAAATATACATCACATACCACAGTAGAAAGAAAGAGAGTCTTGGGATCATAGAAACTTTGAGTGTCTAGAGACATTTACAGTCATAGCATGTACTATGTGTGATAAGTTGTAATGATGATCCTCATTTTTTACTTCTAGCCTGTGTCTTCGTAATGTTACATTAGAGTTTATAACTTTTTCTACTAAATAGAGAGTCTACTTTACTATCTTTTAAATTTGGACTACTCTGTATTTTTCTTTGGCAAGAATGTGGCAGAATTGTCAACATCCTAGCTCTGAGCCTACACCTCAAGAGGCTTTGTGTGTTTCCTCCTGTTTTTTTGAGCTTCTGCCATCACCATGAAAAAAAAGCACCCAGATTACCCTGGGGGAAATGAAAGGCAATGGAGAAAAACCAGCTCATCCCGAATGTCCCACCAACACCATTCTAGACCAGCCCATGGCCAGCTAACCGTGAAGACTCATAAGTGAGCCCAGCCAAGATTAACAGAATCGCATAGCTGTCATCCAGCTGATTCCAGACACAATAATCACTGTGATTTGTGGTTGTTTCACATTATTATTGTGGCAAGAGATAATTGCTACAGTAGGTAGGCAATAAATGTTTATTGCATATGAATCAGTGTCAGAAGAGAGACAGAAAGCTATACAGTCATGGAATAGTTGGACTGAGCCAGAGAGGATAGATTTCATTTCCAGAAGTATCTCCTCATCAAAAAACACCTCGTCCAAAAAAATCTGAGAATCATGGAGTGATATTGCTGGACAAAAATTATGCTGATACATTTCTGCAAAATGTTCTCTGCCTGGCAATCTGTAATACCTAAGCCTTGGCATGGGTCCAGTTTGAAGGAGGATAACAGTGTTGGAGTAGCGATAAAGTGCAGGAGGGTAGTAATCAGCATGTACAAAGCACAGTGCTTATCCTTGAGATATTCTGCAAGTGTTGCAAGCCAGCTCCGCATCTTCTTTCTCTCTTTCCATCCCTCCAGAGCTGGCAACCAAAGACAATTAAGTGGAAAGGCACTTAAAAGCTGGAGCCTCTGAAGCATTCTTTATGTCTTCCTCAGTCTCGCTAGCTTCACGGGTCCATTTTTAATTTTGTCTGGCAGCCACTACAGGAGACAAGGAAGGTAAATCAAAGAGTTACTTTTTATGAGACCTTTGAGACTACACCAATAAGTAATTCCTACCGTTTTTTATTTATTCTCCTACTGTAAGCAATTTAGTTTTTTCGTGGATTCTTTCCTCCTATGGCTTTTTGTGCCACCCTCTCTCTCCTGCTCTCAGCTCCATTATTTCCTAGTAGAATATGGTGCTGGTTAAAATACAGAGGCTACACACCCCACTTCCAACGATTAATTTTAGTTATATTAGCAGCACAACACTTATTTTCTGGCTGTGCCTATCAAACTTCACACTGAGGATGTTTGAAAAGAAAATTTTCCACAGTAAGAGATAATTTTCTACCCAATGACCCACCCTACATGATAACTCTTATAAACACCCGGCCATATTCTTCAGTATTTTTGTCCTTAATATGGAACTTACATCAAGGGGAAAATACAAGTATTCTATGTAAATTCTTCCTTTAAAATGAAATAATGGTAGTTCCAAAGCACAAAATTGAAACAGACATATTAGTAATTAGCCCTAGTAATAATGACACAGGTCATTATTGAGAGCCTTATGATTTTAAATGTACAGAAAGAAGAAATGCACACTTATCTTTTCATTGTTGTTGTTCTTTTTTTAATTTTTATTTTCATTAGTACATGCTCGAGTCACATACTGATTACATTTGTCATGGGGAGTTGGTGCATGTATATCACACATCATAATTCTTCTTATATCCCCTTCTCCTCCCACTCCCTGCATCTCTTATTTGTTCTTAATTTGATTGATTTTGCTTTGGGTCCCAGAAGTAGGTTAGAAAATATCAGGACCCTGTGCAATACAGATTCTTGGCACATTTTCCTTTCATATACACTTACACAAACGCAGGCCAGTACACACATAAAGACTTAAATATTCACAAGAAAGGGCACCCTCTTGACCTATTTCCATATCCATAGAGTAGATATAGGTCTAGCATAGGAACCTGCTGGGGATGGGGGAAGAAAAGAGGACAGGTCCATGCATTTTTCCTCCTAAGCTATCACCATCTGCCTGTGTCCCAGCCCCACCATTCCCTTCTGAGAGCTTACTCTCATATGCACAGGATGTGTAAGCTTATGCACATATAACTCTTTTTAAGAATCATTTGAAGAATATAGACCTTATCTGTAAACACCTGTATATGTACAAAGCATCCAAAACATTGTCTACTATTACAGTTGTTCTATGGCTCAAAATATTCTGACCTAAGTTCTGTACACAGTTCTCTTTCTACAAATGGCATCAATGTCATTGTCTTGTTCCTTCCCTGCCTGCTATTCTCATCTCATTCTCTCCTGATTTCTACACTCTGAGCTTTAGTTGACAGCTCTGACCTTCAGCAGCCTGAATTTTCTACCACCTAATCACAGTAGATGTACTTACTACAAGGGAACATAAATATCTCCTCTAGACCTTATGGAAACATCCTTTTTCCAGTACTTGTGGTCTGCACACACATAACTTCCCTTGGGGCACCAGACGCTGGTAACTTTGTACACTTAAATTTACCTAAAAATGTGAAGACACTCTAGGTACACATTTTCCTGGTTCCATATCAAACTGTACCACTTTGTAGCCATGGAATATCCTTGTTGAGTCTGAGTCCTCCTATTTAAGAGATAAAAATGACTCTCACCCAGAGTTTTAGAGGTCTTTATAAGAGTTTAATGTAAGACTAATAACAAACGAGTGCCTAAAGAATGATTCATCATTGTTATTGTCATCTTAAATAAACAAAATTAAATTGTATTGAGCCATAAAATAAATGGTTGAAAGCTATATTTATATCTACTTGTGAATACAAGAGCTCTATACACATGTTCTTCATTGGAATGACAGTAGTCTGCATCAAATTTTTCTGACTTCTTTTAAGAAATTAAGTTAAAGTGACTCAGAATCCCTCAGTTGTGATAGTAATAACTAAGATTCTTCCTAAATTTTGTTTTCTGTGCTAAGGTTTTGGAATCAATGTTATGTTGACTTTTGAAAAATAATTTGGAAGATTTCCGTTTATATCTTTGCTTGAGAACAATTTAAATAGTATTGAAGTTTCTGTTCCTTGAAGGTTGAAAGAATTCACCCGAGAAACCATCTGTGCCTGGCACTGTTTGGAGGGAGAAGTCTTTCAGACTTTCTCAATATCATGCATGTTTACCCATGCAGAAGTCGTCTTCTGTATCTTCCAGGTTTAACTTTAGCAATTTGTATTTTCGTCAAAAATGTATTCAATTTAACTTTATTTGGGAAGAGCTTTGTAAAATATTTAATGTTTCCATTACCCATTTTGTATTAATGGTTCTCTTTTGTTTCTAATTCTCCATAGACACACCTCTTTCCTTAGGCAACCCATCTTTTTATTTCATTAAGTAGGGTTGGAATTACCTACTCTGTTTCACTTGGTTTTCCAAATAAGTTTTTGGATTTACTTACGATTTTAGCTGCTTTGTTATATTTTGAGAAACCTATGTCTGTATTAATTTAATCTTTTCCTTACATTTCTCAAAATTATTCATTCTCCTTCGTGCTAACATTTTCTATATATGTTTGTATGTTTGTATTCCTTTATTTATATATAATAATGTAAGCACTTGACTGTTTCAATAGATAGCATTATTACTATTATTTTACTATTATTACTATTTATTCCAAAATATTCAGTATTATTAACTTTAAAGTGAAAGTTCTCTGAAGAATTTTTTTTAATTTAAAGTAATAGTGTCATCCATTTTTGTTTTAAAACTCATTTCAATTTGTATTGCCTTTGGTTAAAAAGAACACTTTGGACTATTTCAATTATGAAATTAATTTGGAATAATCTAAACATATATCTAATTAGACTAACCATACTCTTTTTGTTATTCATTTGTATTTTACTATTCATTTGTACTTTGTTAGTTCTGGTCTGAAAGGTAAAATTTCTTAGTGCTTTGGAGTTTCTGTCACTTTCTTACTAGTTTTCTGTAGGTTGAACTTCATGTTTTTGAAGCTTAGGGTTTTGACATGGAAAGATTCATGAGATTTTATTTGGAAAAGCATCTATCTCTCATGATGTGGTATTTTTTCACCCCTAAGTCTATATGGAGTTGGAATCAAGTTTAGAAAGTTCTACTTCTTTTACAATTTGGTGGAATCTCTTTAGGAAGAGTTTAAAAATACTGAATAATGAATGTAAATTTAGTTATGGGCTGTGAAATAGACCTGTGAAATGAGGGCCCCTGCTTCTTTACCTCTGTCAGCTTAATGTCAAGCCCATCTCTCCATGTATGATGACACTCTGACCCTACATTTCTTTGTCTTAAACTTTGTCTAATTCTTATTATCCTCTCACTTATCAGATGTTTAACTGAGTACCTGCTTTGAATTGAGCACTGTATTCAGTGCTGTTGTACTGAGACCTTACGAAACTCCTTTTCTCTATTTTGGTGTTCATCTGGGTTCTGTCCCACATTTGCTCCTGTTCTTACTCTTGAGTGCATAGGAAATCTCATCTAATTTTATAAAGATGTACATATTCTCTCTATTCTGAATATTCCAATTTGTGATCTCTGGTTCAAATGCGTACATTTTGTCCTAATGACTCTCAAATGTCTATATCCCAGACAAAAGTTCCCAGTTGAATTTGAGACCTATACAGTCTCCCTTTTTCTGGACATATCCTCTGGGCTATCACAGGCAGGTCATAGTCAATATATCCAAAGCCCACTTCAATCCACTTCTCCATTTTCAGTAATGCTGCCATTATTCAATTGCCAAACACAAACTTTGGCATTATCCTTAATTATCCCATGCCATGATGCTCCCACTTGCAACCACCAAATCTCTGTACAGGACATACTCTTTTATTTGGGCAAACACTATGATTCTTCCAGGAGCAGACACGAGCCTCCTACCTACGGCTCCTGACCCCATTCTTTCACAGATTTCTGTTCCCATTCTGTTTGTCATTTCTTAGGCAAGAAAATGGCTATTTAATTCAAATATAGTTATTTTTCTCTGCCTAAAGCATTTGAAGGCTTCTATCTGTCTTTAAAAAGACAGCCTATCTGGTTTATTTTTCCCCTTTGGGCAATTTGTTACCCTTCAGCAATATTTACTGAAGATTTTGTATCTTACTTACTCTTTCAATTTCTTACATTAGGGAGACAATATGGCATTTACACATGTGAGTTTGATTTATTCACTCATGAGTATGGTCTCAAGTCACATCAATTTACCTATATAAACTTCAGTGTGATCCTTCTTTATAGCCGAGTAGTACTCCATTGTATGAAAGTACCACATCTTTTTTATCCACTCCTTGGTTGATGAGCATTTAGATTGTTTCAGGAGAAAAAAAGGAAGTGAAAAAAGAAAAGATATAAATTTTTATGCATACACTGAAGTTAGCTAAGAGGATTGTGTTACTAATTCTATTCATTCTTGGAACAAACCAGTTAACATTCATAGGATTAGATGAATTTTGCAAATCTATATCTGGTAATCTGAGTAACTTTTGAAGATAACTATGCAAAATAACAACCTTAGTTATGTTCCTACTACCTTGTTTTGCAAGCCTGTATTGCTATTGTTTTGGGCTCTTTGTTATTGCTATTTATTAGTCTCTTTTGCTTCTTGTTTTTCTTGTAATTTGTTATGTTTTGTTTTGTCTTTCCCTCTAATACAAAAAGGAAAGATGTACATGTATAGTCTTATACATGACTAGAACTTCTCCTAAAGAGTTTACAAGAATCGATTTTTTTTTTTTTTTTTACGAGTGATGGTGCAAACAGCTACTTGGAAGTAAACGAGACATTATGGTAGCTATTGTTGATTTCCTATCATCTTGTTGTGAAGTCCAGTAATGCTTTTATCCTTTGTTTTGACTGTTCTTAGTCCATTATGTATTATTTGATTTCAATATGTGTGAAAGTGTGGACGGCTATTTTGAAGAGAACAAGAGACCTTACAGTAGCCATTGTTGATTTTCCTATTGTAGGGTTTTGAAGGCCTGTAATGCTTTCATTCCTTTGTTTTTATCAGTTTTATATTATTGTGTTTTGTTTGAATTCATTGTGTGCGAAGATATGAACTATTTTGAAGAAAACAAGAGACATTATGGTAGCCACTGTTGATTTTCTGTTCTCGTTTTGAAATCCTGTGTTGCTTGCATTGTTTTGTCCTGATCTGCCTTCTTTCTGTTTTGTTTTGTTTTATTCTCTTTAAAACAAAATTTTAAAAATAAATAAATAAAAAGACAGCCTAACTGTACAGCGTGGCATAATAGACTACTTTAATCTGGTTGTTTTCTCAGAGAACTTCTTTTTACTACTATCATGTGTTTTATTCTGTTTCTATGAGTCTTTACTTTTTTCTTTCAATTTGTGCATTTTAGCATAGGCTTGTGTTGTTTTAAATATCTTTTCTAGTGATTGGGAAAGGTAGTTTTTACTGATAAAAATGTTTAGGCAATGATGTGTTTAATAAGGTTTCTGAAGTTAAAATAAAATGCCCAGTTTATAACATTTACCAATCTGATGGTACAGATATTAGCATACACCAATTTCAAGCTACCAATGTAACATTACTGAACACAGAGATAGAAAAATATGTACACAATTGGTCCTTAAAAGCCAATGCAATCTGACTTCCACTACTCATTATACATCAGGTTTATAAAACATCACTGAACTTATAATTCTCTAATATCTATATGGAGAACAAACTAGTATCTGCTAGTTTACTCATGGAGAAGAAAGAATTATTTTTTCCTAAGTGTTTCTTCTCATAGCTTCCTGAATTGTATTATATTATTTTGGAATATAACTTTTTATTACATAATTATATTTATATTATGCATTATCTCTTCCAAGTATTATTTTTTACATTGACAGATAGACTGAAAACCTTGTTTTAAACAATAAGTTTTAGACTTAACTCTGTAATTGAATGATGTGAATTCTTATTGCCATAAGAGTGAGAAGAGCATTTGTACAGGATCACTCTCACACTGGTTTACCACTCAGAAACTCTATGACATTAGGAATGGGAATGGGTACTATTTATCTTTTGTGTGCTTTGTATTACAGTAGTATCAATATGAGCAACATGTCATTGTGACATTCTAAACTAGTTCACCACCCAATCATATTCCTATTATGTGTTTTTATTGAAAAAATAAAAATAAAAGCATTAGGGCACACTAGTAATGTAGAAACCAGTCTGCAGGGATAAAGGGTTACCATCCTTGTTTGGTATGAAACAACGGACCAGCTGCTCTTTTTTTTTTTCTTTTTTTTTATTTAAAAGAAAATAGATACAGAAGATAGAAACAAAAAGCAGGAAAGACAAACAACAACAACGACAGATCTGATACAATTACACTGTAGGTTTACACTCTGAGGTGGTTGAAGTTTGACAGTAGTTACAATATTACATATCATTACCTTCATAGGGGTTGATTATATTGACAGACATAGACACACAAGGATTATCAATTCAGGAATATTAATTTTTCTTTTTTTTTTTAGAGTAAATACACAACAGTAACATTGCAGGTTTACAAAACAGGATGATAGAAACTTGACAATGGTTGCAACATTGCGTATCATTATCTCCAAAATGGTTACTTACATTAACAGATATAGACATGCAAAATTGATCTGATCATATGAGTATTAATTGTTCTTTCTCAATGATGAACATATTCAGTAGCGTGTTCATTCTAGTTATCTTACATGTACATATACACAGGTCCATATCCCTTCTTCTTCCCTTTTTTCTTTCTGCCCTTTCCTTTCACAGTCACTTCTGCTCCTTGAGCTGTTTTCACCCCCACATAGTATTTATTATAGATTCTGGATCATATATACTTTTCCATATCTTACACAAGGGAGACAATACGGTATTTACACATGTGGGTAAGATTTATCTCACTTATGAGTATGGTCTCAAGTCGTGACCATTTACTTACAAAATTCTCAATGCAATCTTTCTTAATAGCTGAGTAGTATTCCATTGTATAAAAATATCACATCTTTTTTATCCATTCTTTGATTGATGGGCACTTGGGTTGTTTCCAAAATCTGGCTATTAAAAATTGGGTTGCTATAATCATGGGTGCACAAATATCACTGTGGTATGATGTCTTCAATTCTTCTGGGAAAATGCCCAGAAGAGGGATAGCTGGGTTGAATGGGATCTCTAATCCTAGCTTCTTGAGGAATCTCCACACTGACTTCCACAGTGACTGCACCAGTCTACACTCCCACCAACAGTGGAGAAGGGTTCCTTTTTCCCCACAGCCCCTCCAATATTGGTTGTTGCTTGATTTTGTAATCTTGGCCATTCTTTCTGGAGTGAGATGGAATCTCAGTGTTGTTTTAATCTGCATTTCCCGAATGACCATTGATGTTGAATATTTTTTCATATATTTGTTTGCCGTTTGTATTTCTTTCTCTGAGAAGTGTGTATTCATCTCAGATGCCCATTTTTGGATTGGGTCCTTGAATTTTAGGGGCCTGATTTCTTTTAATTCTTTATATGTCTTAGATAAAAGTCCTTTTTCTGTTGGAAAATTGGCTAAGATATTTTCCCATTGCGTGGGTTTTCTTTTCACTCTGTTGGAGATTTCCTTTGACATGAAAAAACTTTTTAGTAGGATGAGATCCCACGTGTTGATTCTGGGAAGTGTTTCCCGTGCAATCTGATTTTTCTTCATGAACTCTCTGCCTACTCCTATGTCATCGAGATTTTTACCTATTCTGTCTAGTAAGTTTAGTGTCTCTGTCTTTATATTTAGATCTTTGATCCATTTTGACTTTATTTTAGTGCATGGTGATAAGCATGGATCTAGTTTTAGTTTATGGCATGTAGAAAGCCAGTTTTTCCAGCACCTTTTGTTAAAGAGGCTATCTTTTTTCCAATGTACATGTTTGGCCCCTTTGTCAAAGATGAGTTGGCTAAGTGTGTTTGTAGTTGTGGCTGTATCTTCTAATCTATTCCATTGATCTTCAGGTCTGTTTTGATTCCAGTACCATGCTGATTTTATCACAGTAGCTTTGTAGTATAATCTCAAGTCGGGGATTGTGATGCCTCCTGCCTTCCCTTTGTTGCCCAGAATTGCCTTTGCTATTCTGGGTCTTTTCTGGTTCCAGATGAATTTCAGGAATGCTTTCTCTAGCTCTGTGAGGTAGGCAAGTAGTATTTTGATTGGGATTGCATTGAATCTGTATAATAATTTTGGAAGAATGGCCATTTTCACGATGTTTGTTCTTCCTATCCATGAACAGGGAATATCTTTCCATTTTCTGAAATCTTCGATTTCCTTCTTTAGAGTAATGTAATTTCACTGTATAGATCTTTTACTTCTTTTGTTAGATTGATTCCTAAGTATTTCATATTTTTGGATGTTATAGTGAAGGGTATGGTTTCCCTTATTTCTCTCTCAGTGATTTGTTGTTTGTGTACAGGAATGCTATTGATATTTGAGTGTACACCTTGCATCCAGCTACATTACTGAATTTGCTTATTACTTCTAGAAGCCTTCTAATGGATTTTTGGGGGTCTTCTCTGTAGAGTATCATATCGTCTGCAAATAATGATAATTTCACTTCTTCCTTTCCTATCTTTAATCCCTTTATTTCTTTCTCTTGTCTAATTGCTCTGGCTAATATTTCCAGAACTATATTGAATAGGAGTGGTGATAATGGACATCCTTGCCTTGTTCCTGATTTTAGGTTGAAAGTTTTCAGTTTTTGTCCATTTAGTAAGATGTTGGCTGTTGGTTTATGATATATGGCTTTTATCAGGTTGAGGTGGAGACCACCTATTCCGATTTTCTGTAGGGTTTTGATCATGAATGGGTGCTGGATTTTGTCAAAAGCTTTTTCTGCATCTATTGAGATGATCATGTGGTTCTTGTCCTTGCCCTGTTGATATGATGTATTACATGTATTGATTTCCGAATGTTGAACCATCCCTGCATTCCTGGGATGAATCCCACTTGATCGTGGTGTATAATCTTTCTAATAACTTGCTATATTCTATTAGCCACTATTTTATTAAGGATTTTTGCATCTGTGTTCATTAGGGAGATCGGCCTGTAATTTTCTTTTTTGGTTGGGTCTTTCTCTGGTTTTGGTACTAGCGTAATACTTGTTTCCAGGAATGAGTTAGGGAGACTTGCTTCCCTTTCGATTTCATTGAAGAGTTTGAGGAGTGTTGGCATTAAGTCTTCCCTAAATTTCTTATAGAATTCAGTAGTGAATCCATCAGGGCCTGGGCTTTTCTTTGTTGGTAGGGTCTTAATTACATTTTCAATTTCATTAGCTGAAATTGGGTTATTCAGCAGCTTTACATCTTCTTGATTCAGCTTTGGTAGTTCATAGGTTTCTAGGAATCTGTCCATTTATTCTGTGTTATCAAATCTATGTGAGTAAAGGTTTTCGAAGTAGGTGTTGATGATCTTCTGTATTTCCACCGGGTCTGTAGTGATTTCACCCTTTTCATTTCTTATTGCATGGATCTGAGTTTTTTCTTTCCTCTTCTTGATAAGTTTGGCTAGGGGTTTATCAATTTTATTTACTCTTTCAAAGAACCAACTTTCCGATTCATTGATTCTTTGTATTTTTTTTTTTTAGTTTCAATTGCATTAATTTCTGCTCTAATCTTAATAATTTCCTCCCTTCTTTGGGCTTTGGACTTGACTTACTCTTCTTTTTCTAGGAGTTTGAGGTGCAGCATTAGGTTGTTTATTTGTGTTCTTTCCATTTTTCTGACATGAGAGTTTAGTGCTATAAATTTCCCTCTGAGGACTGCTTTGATTGTATCCCACAGGTTCCGGTAATTTGTGTTTGCATTTTCATTCAATTGTAGATATTGTTTAATTTCTTCCTTAACTTCTTCTATGACCCATTGGTTATTTAGGAGGGTATTATTTAATTTCCATGTGTTTATGTGGTTATTGTAGGTTTTTTTGTCATTCATTTCCAATTTTACTGTGCTGTGGTCAGATAATAATCATGAAATTATTTCAGTTCGTTTGCATTTACTTAAGCTTGTTTTGTGGACCAGTATATGATCTATTTTAGAGAATGACCCATGTGCAGCTGAGAAGAATGTGTAGTCTGATGTTGATGGGTGCCATAATTAGTATACATCTACTAGGCCCATTTGTTCACAAGCTTGATTCAGTTCTGCTATTTCTTTGCTGATTTTTTGTTTGGTTGATCTATCTCTCTGTGACAATGGGGTGTTAAGGTCCCCTGTTATAACTGTATTATTGTTTATTTGGTTTTTCATGTCTATTAAGAATTGTCTTACATAGTTGGGTGCTCCCATATTCGGTGCATACATATTTATGATTGTAATCTCTTCCTCTTGAAGTTTTCCCCTAACAAGTATGTAGTGACCTTCTTTATCTCTTTTGATCATTCTCGGTTTGAAGTTTGCATTGTCTGCAAACATAATAGCTACCCCTGCTTTTTTCTGGGTTCCTGTTACATGGAGTATTGTATTCTAGCCTTTGATTTTTAGTCTGTGAATTTCCTTTTGAGTGGCATGTGTTTCTTGTACACAGCATATTGTTGGATTTTGTTTCTTAACCCACTCTGCTAGTCTGTTTCTTTTTATTGGTGAGTTGAGACCATTTACATTGATTGATAAAACTGATATGTACTGGCTCATCCCTGTAATGATACCTTTCTGTTGTTAGTTTTCTACATTTTCTGTTTAATTATTTGCCCTGCTTAGTGGTTTCCTTTGGT